>PVKC010034697.1:0-13651 GCA_004027635.1 Crocidura indochinensis
TGTTTTTGTTTTTGGGTCACACCTGGCAGTGCTCAGGGGTTACTCCTGGCTCCATGCTCAGAAATTGCTCCTGGCAGGCACGGGGGACAATTTGGGGTACCGGGATTTGAACCAATGACCTTTAGCATGAAAGGTAAACGCCTTACCTCCATGCTATCTCCCGGGCCCCTGATTTCTTTCTTAGCTGTGTTTCTTTTCTTTTTTTGGGGGGGGCCACACCCGTTTGACGCTCAGGGGTTACTCCTGGCTATTCACTCAGAAATCGCTCCTGGCTTGGGGGGGACACCAAATGGGACACCTGGGGATCCCATTCCATCCTACGCTAGCGCTTGCATGGCAGACACCTTACCTCTAGCGCCACCTCTCCGGCCCCTATATTTTTTTTTATCATCTTTATCTTTCTTTGTTGATCTTACCAACAGGGACTATTTTTGGTTTTTTTTTTTTTGGTTTTAGGGCCACACCGGTGACACTCAGAGATAACTCCTGGCTATGCACTTAGAAATCGCTCCTGACTTGGGAGACCATATGGGACACTGGGGATCGAACCAAGGTCCATCCATGGTCAGCCGCAAGCAAGGCAAGCCTCCTACTGCAGTGCTATCGCTCTAGCCCCTCAACTGGGACTTCCAACTGAAATCCATCTGCTTTCAGGATTTTCTTCTGTTGTCTTTTCCTATTAACTGACTTCCCTTTCCCATTAGAAAGTTCCCATCTCTGGGGCTGGAGAGATAGCATGGAGGTAAGGTGTTTGCCTTGCATGCAGAAGGACAGTGGTTTGAATCCCAGCATCCCATATGGTCCCCCGAGCCTGCCAGGAGCAGCGATTTCTGAGCCTAGAGCCAGGAGTAACCCCTGAGTGCAGCCGGGTTCAACCCAAAAAAAGAAAAGGAAAAAAAAGTTCCCATCTCTTCATATCAAACTCACTGTTCTCTCTCATGCCCCCTCCTTCTGCGACTTCTCTAGTGTATATCTATATACAAACTTAGGTACACACTTCTGCCTTTGTTATCATTTTGATCAAAATGCTATTATAATTGCTGTCATAATGTATTTAGACTTAACCCTGCACCCCTTTTCTGGGGCAATTCGAGGCCTGTTTGCCTCCCTATAATCACAATGAATTTCCGGGCAAGTTACCTAACCACTTAGAGCCTGTTTCCCCATCTCTAAAATGAGACTACTTAATTCCTCAGGATAGGATGAGGATACAATTTTTTTGTTTGTTTGTTTTTGGGCCACACCCTGCGGTGCTCAGGGTTTACTCCTGGCTGTCTGCTCAGAAATAGCTCCTGGCAGGCACAGGGAACCATATGGGGCACCGGGATTCGAACCAACCACCTTTGGCCTGGATCGGCTGCTTACAAGGCAAACGCCGCTGTGCTATCTCTCCGGGCCCGATACAATTTTTTTTTAATGGCATTCTTTTTTGTTTTCTTGTTTGGTTTTGGTTTTGAGGCCACAACCCATGGTGCTCAAGATTTATTCCTTGTTTTGCACTCAGGAATTACTCATGTCAAAGCTGGGGGGTCATATGGGATGCTGAGGATCAATCCTCGGTCAGCACTGCTCCAGCTTTATAAGAGTGTATGTACACTTACGCATTTCTTCTCCAGCCACCTCCCATTCCACACTCACTCCACAATATGCAGACATCCTATTTGCATTGTTGGGGGAGGTGGAAGTGTAACGTGGGCCCTTCTGTCTAGCAATCTGCACTCATTGCAGCCTGAAATACAAAATTGTATGTGGTGAAATGCCAAACTAAGCTTTGGGAAATTCAGAAACAAGGGATGAAGTGTCTTTCCCAGGAGCCTTTGAGTTCCATTATGACAATCTCTTGAGTCCTACTCGCCCACTGTCATATCAGTGTCATCCATCTGCTCCCCCCTCCCTGTCAAAGCTCAGATTCATGCACATCAGAGTCAGTTACCCTGCTAGAGAGGTGATAATGCTCAAAGTAAGGCTCTTGCCATGCTTGTGGCTGAGTTAGCTGTGAACTGAGTTTGAATCCCCTGCACTGAATATTGTCTCTGGAGCATTGTCAAGAGTCACTCCTGATTACAGAGGCAGGAATAGCCACTGAGTACCACCAAGTTTGGGTCTATATCAATATTGTCCTGGATGAGGCCAGATCATGGCTAGTGCATGGCTTCAATTGAAATTTTAGAGGGGTTAAAGAGTTGAGGTAAAGGAAACTATAGGGTAAAGATGGCCTGGGAGGACCATCCCAGTTAAGCTAAAGGAGTTGGGGAACTAATTCTCAGGTTTCGCTAGGATGCTGTGGAGTAAACTAGAAGGACTGGAAGAGTCATTGTCTTGGAGTATTGTCTTGGAGAACTGAAAGATCTGGAATAGAACATTCAGTGAGTGGAGAAGGAAAGCAGGTGCACTGGGATACTAAGATTTAATTGAACAGGTGCAAATATCTGTGGCTTATTTAATCCAGGAAGAACAAAGACAACAGAGTTTTTCGTGTGCACTTCTGGTAGCATGTTACACTATTCCTCGGACTCATGTCAGCTCGCCTGTTCAAACTCAAACTGAAGGTGCAGGCAGGAGAAACCCTGACCTGATCGGAGAGCCAGGAAAACCGCGTCTACCTGGAGGCTATGCCAACACGGGTCTTCACGTGCGGGGCCTTCCACTCCCTAACTGGGAGCAGCTGTAGGTTAAGAGGACAGGGCAGAGGGCCCATTGGCAGGGCAAAGCCCCCCGAGGGTAGCTGGCGTGCCATCTACACCTGACAGTGCAGGTCTGGGGTGCAGGGGGAGCTAGGCTCACTGGCAGGTGGGGCCTGGGAGTGGTGCTGGGGAGAGGGCGAGCTGACAGATGGCCCGGGGCTGCTGAGCCTTGGCGTCCACGGTCTCCATTGTGCGGGGTGGAGGCAGAGGGGAGCGCAGGGCCCTACCCCACGCCCCACCCTGTCAGTCCGGCGCCCCGGGCCCGCCCCCCAGGCCCGGCTCCGCCCCCCCACCCCCGCCCGGCTCGGCCAAGGCCCCTTCCTCCTGCAGCTGGTGCCGTGGGGCCGCCGCGCCGCGCGTCACCGTCTCCATGGCCCGGGAGGGATCGGAGCGCAGAGGTGAGAGCGCGGAGTGCCGATGGCGGCGGCAGGCCCGCGGCCGGCTCCAACCTTCCCCGCGTCCCATCCGCCTTGCAGGGGAGGTCAGGCCGCGGCGGTCCCGCATCCCGGCTGGAGGGGGGCCGGGCGTGGGCAGGCCCTGGGCAGCGCGGGGCGCAGACCCACCGCCGCGGAACCACGGAGCGGCGTGGGTCGAGGGGCGGGGGCCGCGAGGCGATCCGTGAGCGCCGGGATCTGGGTCAGGTCTCCCGCCGGGATCCTGGATCGAAGGAGAGCTCGTCCTCGAGCCCGAAAGAAGGCAGGCGAGGCGGTCAGGGCGGTGCGGGAGACGGAGAGGGGGCGAGGCCGGGAGAGTCCGCTGTCCTGCAGGGCAGCGGGAGATGATGGGCAGGTGGACGGACGGACCGACGGGTGAAGGTGATGCCTGCTGCTCCAACACTGGGGTGTCTATGCACTTCGGTTTCTTTTGCCTGAGGTTTAAGCTCGGATGGGATCGGAGTCCGAGGGGGTTGGTCCTGGGAGGAACTGGGGGTGGGAGGTGTGGTGTGGATTAAGCCTCCGAGCCTCCTTTCCTCCCAACAGGTGAGATGGGGCCTGGGCCCACCTACCTGAGTCCCACGTGGGACACTAGTGTGGGGTACAGAAGGGGTCTGAGTTCCCTGCTCTACCGGAGCAGCAGAGGGTCAGAAGCGCCCTCTCCACTTCCCCTGCACAGATGCTTGAGAGCTGGTCTTGGGGTTGGAACTGTAGGAGAGGTGGGGGAGGGTTCTGGCTCTCACCTCCAGTGGCTGTGGCTGAGCTTCAGAGCCGGATGGAAATGCATGCTAGCTCACCTCCTCATGGATGGATGTAACTGCTCTTGTGTGACTCACATGTACTGGACCCTCTGTGACCATGGACGCGGCCCTATATGCATTTGTGTACAGGCCCCTCTAGTGCACGGTTGTGCCATTCTTGAGTTGTCCTGTGTGTGGCTGAATGAATGGGCATGTGCGCACAATCTTCATATGATGGATCTGTGCACACACGGCTGACCCGGGCCCGCGCAAACCTCCCGTGCATGTGTATGCTTTAACTGAGTTCCAGGTTCACAGCCCTCCTGAGTTCAAGATGTGCACCTCAGTGTCCTTGCACCCTCTTTCGAAAAACTGTGTGTGTGCCCCATGAGCCGTTCATGAGTGGCTCCTCTCACCTGGGTGTGTTCCGCTGGGTCAATCCTAGAACTGATTCCTCCGGGCCATAGGGCTCCCTCCAGCACACTGCACACCGTTCTGCACTAAGCAAATAGGAGCCTTCAAAAGTAAACAGGTGTGAATTGAGGGTGACTGCTGGAGCAGAGGCACTTTGCCAGCTCCCACCAGCTGCCCCTGTCCCCAAGCCGGAAGCTGATGTCTGTATTCCAAGGACCCCTTTCTTTATTCTCACACCATTCTCACATTCTGGGTTCTGGGCTCAGGGCTGACCTTCCCCTGTAAAATCAAGGCTCCAAACGTCTGTTCTACCTCAGGCCAAATCCTGGTCCCTCCCTTCTCCTCAAAGCCGACTAGTTAATATTTGACCTGAAAGGGAAGGGAGTGACCAGTGGCCCCTTTGGCTCTGTCTGTGGGTGACAATGAGATTTGATGGGTTGGGCTTTTCCCACCTTGGCCCAGCCCAGGAGCCATCAGCAGCTCTCTCAGCAGATCAGGCCTTTATGTGGCCTCATCCTATTTCCAAATAACCTAAAGGAGGGTTCAAGTTGGGGAAGAGCCTCCCCGCAGACATTCAGGGAAGATAGCCAAGGCTCACAGACTCCATCTTCACCTTGATATTGTCTCCATTAACTGGCCTTGCACACTTAGCATCTCCTGCAGGGACATTTCATCTGTGTCCAGAGGTGGGTGGGAGTATGGGGGGGATGCTGATGCCCTTCCCTCCAATGTCTGAGAGTGCTGTCTGTAGGTAGGGATACATGCAGCTGCCTAACCAGAGGGTGCAGTACAGACTCACAGGGATTGGGCAGAGATGTGCACCCCAAAAGAGGAATGCTGCTGAGCAGAAGTGTCTGATTAAAGAAAAATTCCAGAGGGAGCGCTCTGGACAGGGAAGAGAAAAAAAAAAACAATGGGGAAACTGGACAAAATAAACAAAGGCCCATTAAATGTCTCTGCCCAGGCTTTCGTGCCCTACGCACCCCCGCAGGCTGCTGAGAGGCAGAGCTGCCTTTTCCATGCAGTGAGGGCAGTTGGAGGGCTGTTCTGTTCCCTTGGCATTAGTTGGCTGAGTCTTTTAAGGAGAGTGAATCTTAACCACTTCCTGCATTTGGACAGAATGGCTGGGCCAGTCTGGCTGGGAGTGCTATGAGTACTTACTTCAGAAGCCACTAAAGCAAGGATAAAACCATCCATCTGGGGCCAGAGAGATGGTACAGTGGATAGGGCACTTGATTCGCATTTCCCCACCTGGTTTCAATCCTCAGCACCATATAAGGTCTCCCAAGCACTACCAGGTGTGATCTCTGAGCACTGTCAGGTGTGCCCTTCTCCCCCACAACTCCCCACCAAAAAAAGCCCATTACTTTCCACTCACCACAGATTAAAGACTTTTATTTCCTGTTTTTGTTTTTTCTCAGAAAACAGAACTCAGAACCAGGACAAGCCCTTCTGTGGGGGCCGAGTGACCTCAGCAGCCACCTGCAGCCCATCTATGACCAGCTACCTCTGCTGTCCTGGATGCAGAAAGACCACAATCCATTCCATGTTTTGACCACTTTCCTGGGATTCCATGGCCACACCATCCTATAAGTCCTTGTCCCCCCACTTCCCGGACCCGCCCTGGCCTCATGACCCCTGACCTGAGTAACCTCCCTGGACCTTGACCCCTGTGACTGTTCTTCCCAGTTGCCCTCTTCCCCCTCTCCCCTTGGGATTCTGTGGGTCTGGGCCTCCACAGGAAGATGTGGGGGAGGCTCTGGCCCTTCCTTCTGAGCTTCCTCACAGCCACTGCAGTTGCCGGCCCCTCGCTGCGGAGATCTTCCAGAGAGCTGGATGCTACCCCACGGCTGACCATCTCCCATGACGGTTAGAGCCCCACAACCTTGAAAGGCTGCAGGAGCCAGAGTGGGGTGAGGAGAAAGCCCCGGAGTCTGGCTCACAGCTCCAACTCTCTCCAGAACTCGTTGGGATTCCATATTTCAAGGGCCCAGCCCTGAACTATTCAACCCTGCTGCTGGAGGAGGGCTCTGCTCGGCTGCTGGTGGGGGCCCGAGGGGCCCTGTTCTCTCTCAACACCCAGAACATCTCGGACGGGACACACAAAGAGGTCAGTCTCCAGAGGCTGAGCTTCCCACAGGGCTTCCAGCCTGGAAACTCTCCTAGTCTTCCACTGCCTGATGGTCTGAGCACACTGCTCTTCCCAGCCAGGGGTGGGGGCTGTCCCTAAATGATCCTCTGGAAACTTATCCATCCCTGTCGCCCTGTTCTCTAGTCCATCAGGTAAAAGGAAAGGTCAGACAGGGAGTTGGAGCTAACCTGTCAACCTCTTCTTTCCTCCCTCCAGATCCTCTGGGAAGTCTCCCCAGAGATGCAAAGCATATGTCAACTGAAAGGGAAAAACAACCTGGTAAGTGCCTGCCCAGTCTCCAGCTCCTTTCCTCCTCCTGACAACTGGGGATGTCAGGGTTGGTGGGGACACAGTTAGGAACAAATCAACTGTTCATTGCAGCACCTATAACATTGCATCTGCTACCGCAGGGCAGGCCCTGGGTGCAGCAATTCTAATCCAAACATCTGGTGACCTCTTAGCTTGCCCTATGGTGGTATCTTAATTTTTCTGGGCTTTTAAATCATAATCATGATGACAGTAAGTAATCACTGCTGACAGCTATTATCTCACCTCTTCTCAAAAAACCCTACAAAATTAAAAGGCAGGAGGATTCATTAACAAGGAAAGATGTTCAGAGGGCAGGATTGGGCGTTTGCTTCACACAGGCTGACCTGTTTCAAACTCCTTGTTTGGCATCCCATATAGTCCCTGAGCACTGCCAGGAGCAATTCCTGAGTGGAGAACCAGGAGGAACCGCATAGCATTGCTAGGTTTGCCCCCACCCAAAAAATAAAAATAAAAAAGGCAGAAAGGGTGCTGGGTTCTCTCCTTGCATGCCTGAAAGCTTGTGGTCTCTGTTCAAGACTCCGGTGAAAGATTTTTCCATACAGCACTGAACATGATCTGGTTTATTTTTTTTTTTAAATATGCCTTGAAAAGTGGGTTGCGGGAATGTGCCGATTGGTAGAATATTTTTGGAAGGAACCTCCAGACAATGGGAACAGCAGTCCCTTTTGAAGCCAAGAGGGATTAAAGGAAAACTGGTTTGCAACATATCCCTTTGTAGCTTTTGAATTTATATGTTTGCATCGCAAATAAAGTTTTTATAAAGAGTGGAGGATGGGAAGCTGTCAGGTGGTCACTTCTTTGTCTGAGGAAAGGTGACAACAGTATTTGAACTAGGGCTGTAGGGAGTGAAGGGACAATTAGGACAAAGAATCATGAAGATGGTAGTAAGATAGTAAAGGAATGGGCATCAGCAAGTGTGCCTCCTGGTTTCTAAATCGAGTAATAGGACGAGTGGAGGAAAGGAACAGAAGACTAGAGAAACAGGTTCAGGAGAGAAGATGCAGGCCAGGGAGGAGGGGTGAGTGTGCTTTCAGACAAGGTGACTGGAATGCTTCTGTGACCTATTAAGTGGAGAAAGGTTTGGGGTGCATGTTGCTGATAAGATGTGATGCTGTAAAAAATTAGACCTTATATTTGGCTTGGATGGTGGATGAGGCCTCTGTCTTTAGGCTCTGAATCATGTGGCTCCACAACCCTCATTAACCGTCAGATCTGGAGATTCATGAGAGCGGCGGGCAGAAATCTCACTCACATGCAGGCTTCAGGAAGTAACAACTTTATTCATCCTAGCCACTACATGTGTGGCATACATCATAACCTTTTAAGCAGCTAGCCCTGCATCTTAACTTGTCTTAGCCAAGGCTCTGGACCAAAGACAAAAGAGCTCTTCCCCTCTGGGTCAGAGCCCTTAAGTACCTTTCCCAGACCCCTCCCCGGAAATGGGCAGGGTCTGCAGCCAAATGGGCGGGTCTCAGTTACCTGTATTCCGGGGTGGAGCTACAATGTGATAAAGAATCTGAGGATGCCAGAGGGCTGAAAGTGATGTAGAAGCTGGCAGAGGGTATCTGACAATCTAAGACTGAGGATGCAAGAGGGGTCATTTTCCCAGGAGGCCAAAATACAGCATTTCCTGGGAATACTGTTTGTTCTGGGCAATAAGAAGGCCCCACAGGTTCTTTGAGAAAACTCTACAGGGCCAGAGTGATAGCACAGCTATAGGGCATTTGCCTTGCATGTGGAAGAACAGACCCCGGTTCGATTCCCAACATCCCATATGGTCCCTGGAACCTGCCAGGGGCGACTTCTGAATGCAGAGCCAGGAATAACCCAAGCGCCACCAGGTGTGACCCAAAAAACAAACAAGCAAAGAAAGAAAACTATTTATACTATGGATTGGCAAAGAGCAAGACTAGAGTAATGGAAGAGACCTGAAAGTAGGCCAGGAACTGAGCCTTCCCTATCTGCCCCACAGACCGAGTGCTTCAACCATGTGCGCTTCCTTCAGCGGCTCAATGCCACCCACTTCTACGTCTGCGGGACTCATGCCTTCCAGCCCCTCTGTGCCGCCGTTGTGAGTCCCTTAGCCTGGCCCCACTTGCTGACTTGCTGCTCTGATCCCAGACTGGTCTGATCTAGGGTAACACCCTCCCTGCCTTTCTTTCCCCTCACTCCTGGCTGCTCATTCCCCAGGATGCTGAAGCCTTCACTTTGCCAGCCAGCTTTGAGGAGGGGAGGGAGAGGTGTCCTTATGACCCAGCCCGTGGCTTCACAGGTCTCATCATCGGTGAGTGTATACCTCTGCCCCACCCCGGCCCTAGTCTCCACAATTGTGTCATTTGTGGGGCTTGGATAGGACGACTAGGACATTCCCCTGTGTGTGCTATGTGCCTTGTCTGTAATCTGTATCTTCCTACCTGTCCTGCTGCCCATGCAGACGGAGGCCTCTACATAGGCACCCGGTACGAATTCCAGAGCATCCCTGACATCCGCAGGAGCCGCCACCAGTACCCCCTGAAAACAGAGGAGGCGCCGATGCGCTGGCTCACTGGTTAGGAGGATGAGGCACAGGATGATGGGGGGCAGGGGATTATTTCATCTTTCCTCCCTGGGCAGTTGAACATCCCACCCCCTGCCCCCCAGGTGAGCCTGTGTAGAATGAGAGGTGGTGGCAGCAGGGAGGATCCCCGGCCTGTTTCAGTAGCCCCCTGACCTGCCTGACCCACAGATGCAGAGTTTGTGTTCTCCGTCCTGGTCCTGGAAAGCAAGGCCAGTGCAGTGGGTGATGATGACAAGGTTTACTACTTCTTCATGGAGCGAGCTATTGATGAAGGATATGTCAACTTTCCTCAGAGCCGCAGCAGCCACCGTATAAACCGGGTGGCCCGTGTGGCCCGTGTGTGCAAGGTGAGTAAAACCCCAGTCAGGGCAAGGCAATAGAGGTCAAACGTCTGGTTTTGTCTCCTCACCCTATGCCTCTCTCCCCAGGGAGACATGGGAGGGAAGAAGATTCTGCAGAAGAAGTGGACCTCCTTCTTAAAGGCGCGTGTCTTCTGCCACATTCCACAGTACGAGACGCTGCGCAGTGTCTGCAGCCTGGACGCTGATACAGCAGCACGCACACGCTTCTATGCAGTCTTCATGCTAAGCACGCAGTGGTCAGTGTGGGGACAGTGGGGAGACAGGGAACTGGGGGCAGTATGGAACTGGACCAGTGGTCGGTGAGGATAACAGAATCTACTGAGAGGGGGCCGGAGAAATAGCATGGAGGTAGGGTGTTTGCCTTGCATGCAGAAGGACGGTAGTAGACTCCTGGTATCCTATATGGTCCTCCAAGCCTGCCAAGAGTGACTTCTGAGTATAGAGCCAGGAGTAACCCCTGAGCGCTGCTGGGTGTGACCCAAAAACAAAAAAATCTACTGAGAGGATTGGCTGTGGGGAGAACTCTAGCCATGTCTGGCTCGCCAAGGGCCAACAGTCACAGTAGCCATCTGAGGGTCTGGAGCTGGGGTTGGTCAGAACAGCATTGGACTCAAGATTTGGTAGGTGATGGGGCAGTTTTCACTCAGTGTGACTTAGCCCCTTCTTGTCCCATCCCCAGGAAGACTCTGGAGGCCTCAGCGATTTGCCGCTATGACCTGGCTGATATGCAGGCTGTTTTCACAGGCCCCTACCTGGAGTACCAGAATAATGCTCGACGCTGGGGCCTCTATGAAGGCACAGTGCCAGAGCCCCGGCCTGGCTCGGTGAGTTCACAGAGCTGAGTGATATGAGCTTGGACAGGGCTAGGAGGGCCTGCCCAGGGTGGAGTCCTGAGGTCCGCCTCTGCCCCCTCCCAGTGCATCACAAACTCATTGCGCAGCCAAGGCTACAACTCATCACAGGACCTGCCGAGCACAGTCTTGGAGTTTGTGAGGGTGCACCCACTGATGGCACGGCCAGTGCCACCCACACGTGGACGGCCCCTCCTGCTCAAGCGCAACGTGCGTTATACACACCTCACCGGAACACCTGTCACCACGCCTGCAGGAACCACCTATGACCTGCTCTTCCTAAGCACAGGTGCTTTTAATTCCTGACCCGAGCCTTCTGGTGACAGCTGACCTGAGTGCTTGGTCCCTATCCATCTTTAGCCCCTGGGTGACCATTCTTCAGTGGATATTCATCATTGCTTCTTGAGGGCTGATGACTTGTCACCAACCAGTGCCATTCGAACTCAGTAATTCCAGCTGTGATTAGCTAAAATCTCTGATGTCCTGTGGGCCCAGGTTTTGGGCAAGTCCTGTCTCTGGCTCCTATCATTAGGCTGATGTGGGAAACAGAGAAAATGTCATTGCTGGGCATTGTCTGACCCTTTGCCCTTTCCACACCAGCTGATGGCTGGATCCACAAGGCCGTGGTCCTGGGTTCTGGAGTGCACATTATTGAAGAGATACAAGTCTTCAAGGAGCCCCAGTCTGTGGAGAATCTGGTCATCTCTCCAATGCAGGTAACCCCTGATTTGAGACCCTCAATATTGCCATGGCAGATTAGGAAGGGAGGGCGTAAAAAGCTGGAAGGGATCTGGGGTGTGTGGAGGTGCTGCTAACCAGCTGTTCTCTCTGGCTTCCAGCATAGCCTCTATGTGGGAGGCTCTAGTGGAGTCATCCAGCTACCACTATTCGTCTGCTCCCGCTATCACTCCTGCTATGACTGCATTCTAGCCCGGGACCCCTACTGTGGCTGGGACCCCAGCATTCACGCCTGCACAGCTACTGCCACTGTACCCAACAAACTCAACACAAGTAGCAGGTAGAGATGAGAGAAGCAAGGGATTATCGAAAGGACAGGGCTGCCATTCTAGGAGGGGTACAAGGCTGGCACCAGCCCTACTGACCTCTCCACTGAGGACACAAAGCTCATGCCCTTATTCATTAGTCCTGATGTCTCTCTCCAGCACAGCACTGATACAGGATATAGAGCGAGGAAACCATGGCTGTGAAGGCCACACAGACACAGGTGAGTAAACTGGTGGGTAAGTGTGAAGCTGGCTTTACAGTCCATCCTCTCTGCCATTCACTACCTTCAGTGGCACAGATATTAAAAAGACTATGTCAGGGGCCCGGGAGATAGCATGGAGGTAAGGCGTTTGCCTTTCATGCAAAAGGTCATCGGTTCGAATCGCGGTGCCCCATATGGTCCCCCGTGCCTGCCAGGAGCAATTTCTGAGCATGGAGCCAGGAGTAACCCCTGAGCACTGCCGGGTGTGACCCAAAAACCAAAAACCAAAAAAAAAAAAAAAAAAAAGACTATGTCTACTTTCAAAAAGGATGACCCAGTCGAGTCCAGCAGAGTAAGCACTCAATAGACATATGTTGTTCAAATAAATTAGGATGGAGTTCAGAAAGGCAGGAGCAATAGCACAGCCATAAGGCGTTTGCCTTGCATGCGGCAGACTCGGGACCAGGTTCGATCCCCAGCATATCCCATATGGTCCCTTAAGCCTGCCAGGAGCTGAGCACCGAGCCAGGATTAACCTGAGTGCTGCCAGATATGACCCCCCCCCAAATATAGAAAGATATTCAGGAGCTCCTGAAGCTTACAGTATAGGTGTATATATAGTTGAGGAAGGATAGAGGTCATTAAATGATCACATTCATATTTTCTTTTTATTTTGGTAACAGGCTTTTTCCTAAGAAAGATTAGATAATGCACTGATATCTGAAAGGAGAGCAAATGTGACTAATCATCACTAACATACTTGATACTGAGATCAAACACACACAATCTCCCTTAATTCCACCAATTCCCTCAGAGAGAAGTGTCAATATTTGTCATTATTCCCATTCCCCTAAGCAGACTATCTTAGCAACAGGGAAAATAAGGAAAATAATCAGCAGGGTCTGATGTGATGAAGCTGACTTTAAATAATCTGACAGAGGGAACTTATGCTCTTTTTTTTTTGGGTGGGGGGATTTTGGGCCACACCCGGTGACGCTCAGGGGTTACTCCTGGCTATGCGCTCAGAAGTCATGGGGGGGACCAAATGGGAACCTGGGGATCGAACCGCGGTCTGTCCTAGGCTAGCACAGGCAAGGCAGGCACCTTACCTCCAGCGCCACCGCCCGGCCCCTGGAATTTATGCTCTTGATCGATCACTTTTATATTCTCTCCAAACCCAGGCAAGCACAGGACTTGGGGAAGGGGAGGACACCCAAGTAGAGGGAACAATAGGCAGAACTTGACAGCTAAGGCCTGGAGCAATAGCTTTGCAGTAGGGTGTACATGGCCTTGTACACGACCTACCGGGATGGACCCGGGTTCGATCCCTGGCATCCTATAAGGTCTCGAAAGCCTGCCAGGAGCAATATCTGAGCACAGAGCCAGGAGTAACCCCTGAGCACTGCCGGATGTGGCCAAAAAAAAAAAAAAGTTGGCAGCTTTAATATTCTGTTTTGCTTTTACAATTAAAAAAATTTGGGGATGGGGCCAGGCGGTGGCGCTGAAGGTAAGGTGCCTGCCTTACCACGGTAGCCTTGGACGGACCGCGGTTAGATCCCCCGTGCCCCATATGGTCCCCCAGGCCAGCCAGGGGCGACTTCTGAGCGCATAGCCAGGAGTAACCCCTGAGCGTCACTGGGTGTGGCCCAAAAACAAAAACAAAAACAAAAAAAAATTTGGGCATGGGGCTGGAGTGATGGCACGTGCGTGGCTGACCCAGGACTGACCAGACCACAATTCGATCCCTGGCATCCCATATGGTCTCCCCCCAAGCCAAGAGCGATTTCTGAGTGCATAGCCAGGAGTAACCCCTGAACACACTGGATGTGGCTTAAATTTTTTTTAAAAAATAGGGGGGTCGGGGGCTGGGCGGTGGCGCTGGAGGTAAGGTGCCTGCCTTACCGCGCTAGCCTTGGACGGACCGCGGTTCGATCCCCCGGT
>PVKC010034698.1:0-13661 GCA_004027635.1 Crocidura indochinensis
ATGACCTTTTGCATGAAAGGTAAACACCTTACCTCCATGCTATCTCCTGGGCCCCAAAAATATGCTGGCCTTTTTTTTTTTGTCATACCCGGCAGTGCTCAGGGGTTACTCCTGGCTCCATGCTCAGAAATTGCTTCTGGCAGGCACAGGGGACCATATGGGGTACCGGGATTCGAACCGATGACTTTTTGCATGAACGGCAAATGCCTTACCTCCATGCTATCTCCCGGGCCCATGCTGGCCTCCTTTTTTTCTTTCTTTTACACTCTTGTGGTTATTATTTGATGCTATTTTTGCTGCTAGGTGCTTTTTATTTTATTTTGGTATTTGTTCTATTTTTTTCTTTGTCTTTTTGAACCAAACAACTTGAATCATCTTGTTTTGCCTCATGAATTAGGGGGAAAATAAGAATGAATGGTACCAGGACCAAACAGCTTATGGACATTGAGTAGAATTAAAAAAATGATCAGACTTAAACATCAAACCTAAAGTCAACAACACAATCAATACCCTAGCTACAACAAACTATACACAGAGGGGAATAGTTACACTACCACTCTGAGGGACAAAGGGGAGCTATGGGACCCATGTCTGGAAAAAGGGTGGAGGGAGGACAACCCTGGTCGTGGGAATGACTCTGATTCATTGTCACTATGTACCTTAAATATTACTGTGAAATATTTGTTATACACTCTTTGGTCACAATAAAAATTATTATTTAAAAATAATCTCAAAAACAAAAAAAGAAAAGAAATCGCTTCTGGGGGACCATATGGGACCCGGGGATGAAACTGAGGTCTGTCCTAGGTCATCCACATGCAAGGCAAAAACGCTACTGCTGTGCTATCTCCCTGACCTTATCTACTTTGTAAAGACATTTTTATGTTATACAAAAGAACTTTCAAATATATTGTATCTGTAAATATAATTATGAAGGATATTTATCCCCTAACGAGTCTTGCCACTGACCTCGACATGAGTTTTCTAGCATTTTTGTTTGTTTTTGTTTGTTTTGTTTTTGTTTTTAGGTCACACTCAGCAGCGTTCAAGGGTTACTCCTGGATCTTCATTCAGAAATTGCTCCTATCAGGCTCAGGGGACCAAATCGGATACTAGGAATTGAACTTGATTCTGTCCTGGGTCGACCACATGCAAGGCAAATGTACTACTACTGTGTCCACTGTAGCCCAAAGGGGACTGTACCTGGAATCCTCTGGGTTTAACTCATGGCTCTGTGCTCTGAGACCAATTCTGACAGGGTTTGAGTAATTCTAGTCCAAATTCAATATTGATTCTTCTTTCAGAATATTGACATGCAGAATATTGAGGCTTTAATATATGTTATAATTAACTTTATCTTAACTTTAACTCTATTACCTTTAATCAGTACTGAACTAGTTCATTTCTTGAAACTAAAACAAAGTGGAAGTGATGGCTTCTGACTTCTGATGCAAAAAGCATTATTCTTCATGATTCTTTTTGCTCTCTTGCTTTACTCACACTGGCTGGAAGAATTACCATTCTATGAAGAATTTTAAGGCAGTTTTTAGATTTGTTCACATAGCAAGTACATAAGAATTTACTTTAAAAGGCAGCACAGAATTCTGACATCATTTTGCTAACAATCTGGAGAGAGCAATAGAAGAATTCCCTAATACCTATTCTGAATTAATTTTTAGACTACTGGACCCTTTAAAATTATATTACAGTAACAGATGAACAAAACCATTCAGTGAAGCTACTCCAAAAATCATCCCTAGCAAAACTTTAAGATACAAATATGTTAGCACTTTAACTGAGTACTGAAAGAAGATAAAATGATTTGTGTGATATCTTGTTACCCCACCCCCATTCTTCATGCAACCTTACCTACAAGAAAGACCCTCTCATTTCTAGGAGGAGTCTTGGGGAAGTTACAAAAGGTTTGACCTCAGGGGCAAAAGGGAATATTTTGCATAGATGGAGTTGGAGGAGGTGCAGGAGGAGAGATGGCTGAAAGACAGGTTAGAATGCAGGGCTGAATAAGGATACAGCATAAATGGTTATGATAGGCCACACATGTTGGCCAGGGCAAATAAAGATGCTATCTTCTGAAGAAGCCTGCCTGTGAGTTTTCTACCCGCCGCTCTCCTAAACTTAGATACCCACCAGCTGGAGGGATTGGAGTTATGTAGCTGGGATGGCAGAGAAAGGTCCCTTCATTCATCCCATTACCATCCAGCTCCAATTCTTAAACCAGGATTGGGAGTGGGGGTGCAAGTGGGGGTGTTGACTTGGTGTACAGAGGGAAGGAGGGAGGGAGAGAGAGGAGAGAGAGGAGAGAGAGAAGAGAGAGAGAAAGAGAGAGAGAAGAGAGAGAGAGAAAGAGAGAGAGAGAAAGAGAGAGAGAGAGAGAGAGAGAGAGAGAGAGAGAGAGAAAAGAAAAATGTCTCCCAGAGGCAAGCAGGATTGAGTGCAGAGACTGGATACTGGGGAAATTGGTGAAATTGGGAAATTGGTGGCAGGATATGTGCACTGGTAAAGGGTGGTGTATATATATGACTGAAACTCAATCAAGAAAATGATGCGGGGGCCGGGCGGTGGCGCTGGAGGGTTAGATGCTTGCCTTGCCTGCGCTAACCTAGGACGGACCGCGGTTCGATCCCCTGGTTCCCCATATGGTCCCCCGTGTCTGCCAGGTGCGACTTCTGAGCGAATAGCCAGCAGTAACCCCTGAGCGTCACTGGGTGTGGCCCAAAAACCAAAAAAAAAAAAAAGAAAATGATGCAACTGAAAAAAGCAACTGTATTATGAATAATAAGTAAGTTAAAGATACATTAAACTAACAAAAATATAAACCAGTTCAAGTTGCAAAAGTTGGGCACTTGGTAACTCAGTAATAGATAATTAATACACATACTTTCTTACCTGGCTTTCTCATTTGTCAAAGAACCTCCTCACTTTCATTTAGGGGAAGTGTTCTGATAGATTGCATTTTAGATTTTTTGAAAGTCATTTAAAAGAGTTCTATTTTATTTCCCCCCTCGTGTGATACTAACCCAAGATAGAAACGTCCACTTCTGTTAGTATCTAAGAATTCATTGCAAGTAAGACAAAATTCTCAGGTCTATCTGAAGCTTTAACTGAAAGGGTAATTTCCCATGGAAAAATTCTGTGCTTTACTTAACATTCAAATCTCAGAGCTGACTTAAACCTTTTCTACTCTTCTATATTCCAAAGAGTGTCTGCTGCAGATAGAAGAGTACATTTTCTGCAGAGAAATGTTCCAAAGACAAAGTAAGAAAAATGAGGGCAGGGTTGTTGAACTGTTCCAGGTGAGTGAAACCACAGTGCCAGTGGATGCAAATGAATTTGCTCAGAGACTTTGCTGAGAGGAACAGAAAAGATAAATTCTTCATGGGGAACGATAACCCTAACCAAGTTCCAAGGGGCTTACTATTGACAGCGAGTTAATCAATGCTCCTGTCCATCTCTATACAGAGGAGCATAAGAACAGAAATGTTAATCAAGTTAGGCTGCTTTTCTTAATGATACTGCAAAAGTTTTGTCTGAGTAAAGAAAAAAATCAGTCATGGTTGAAGCCAGAAGTATAATTCTTGGTCATTTTCAAAATAACTTTTTTCTAATTGGATGTCTTTTCATGCAGCAGTTACCTTTACGTTGTTTTCTACTATCTCCCTTGCTTATATATTACCCATGCATTTCACTTTTGAAAGTTAAGAGTTGATTAAGCCATATTAGAGTGTTTTCCTTGCATAATAGAAGTTACTCGAGAAGACTTTTTTCTCCAAACTTATCTACTTTCAAGACAGAGACTTCCTGTGCTATTGGTATTTCAGAGTCCAAACTGAAGTCAACTAATATATGTTCTACCCTAGATAGAGCAAATGCCTGTTAGTTTAATTAAATTCATATTAAATTGTAATGTCTGTGGCCTAACAATATAAATTTAACAAGGCCTGGTTATAATTTATCAAGTACACTGAAGTAGGTAAATAACAGCATGGAGCCTCCCGCATCCGAGTTGGAAGTATAATGAAATCAGTAGGAAAGCCCTCCATAAAATTAGTTGGGGCGTAGGAGAAGCCAGACATAGCAATTATACTTAGCAAGAAGAAGCGGTTCTAGGGAGTGGGAAGCAATTAGTCAGATTTACAATCTCAAAGTAGAGAAGAGAAAATTACCTAAGTTAAACTAAGAAGCACCCTAAATCATCATTACATCCTATTGATCTAAGTTGGAAGAGATTGGCTAGAAATGCTTGGATTATCTTTACCATTAAATGTTTCCATAGTAGCCCCAAGAATATATGTCCAATATTTGAACCATAGTAAATTATAAGCACATAAGCCTTTGTCTTTTGGAAGAAGATCCAGAACATTTAGGAGATCCAAGGTTGATCTATATGCTAGTTGTATTTTTTAACATTCCTGCCAATACATCACTAAAAAGGATTGGGAAATACATTTCAAAGATATAAAGAAGAAATGTGCATTGTGGTGGCCTTAAGTGAGATATAGGCTGCACTATTTGAACTGGGTTTTACATAAAAATATATCATTGTACATTTACTCATAGAATTGTCCTGTAAATTTCTGACCCAGATCATTTTCTAGAAAGATTTAAAGTGAAATAGATTTTTAAATATGCATTTATATGTTCCAACATCTACTATATACTAAATACAACTGGGAAATATTATGTACTGATTTGTAGGAATACACTTTAGACATGTCAAATTGAATATATTGGAGGCATTTGACCCATTCAATTAAAATTTTGGATGGTGCAGAGGAATGTAAAATCACTTCTGCTTGCAAGAAATCTACCCTTGAATTTGTCTTAGCAATGTTTGGAAAATTAAGTACTCAATGTCATTTGTATATTTTTAGCAATGGACACAAAATTAGAGATAATAATTTTTCTCAAAGAGAGGAAAATGCCAATTATTTCTATTTCTCTATTGAGCTCTTGGCTTAAAGAGAAAAGAAAAAGATCATCTGAAATGGTTTAATAATATCAGTGGGCAGATGGTGTGATATGCGTGCATGTGTATAGAGTATGTGGGTCTGCTCACATGCACTTTTCTTAAGATAGTATTGCTGTCTGGTGTCAGAGGAATACTGCAACACATATATGGTGTTAGCCTTGTGCTTTCCTGCGTGATTTCCATCTTCTACACCTCATAGGTGTCAAGCTTGCCAGGTATAATCTTGAGCATAGAGCTAACTGTAAGTCTTGAGCACTGGCAGGTTGGCTCAAATCCCCTTCCACCATCCTCAAACATATATCTTATAGGTTTAAGAATTGGTCAAGAAATGTACATATATAGAATGGCTTTACTAATAAAAATATTAACCAGTATATTTTTTCTGTCCCAGAATTACCTGTTTAAATATTTAAAAGAAGATTAAGATAATTAACTTGTACATTATGAGAAGCTCTGATGGTCATTTTGAAAAAAACGTATCAATGTATAATATCTCCCAAATTATGAATTGAACAATATAGAACTTTTAGCCTTATAATTTTCATTAAAGATATAGCTGGTGGGTAAGGTGTGACTTCCTGAAAACAAAAATCCTTGTTCTTTAGATTGTTAAAAGTGAATGTTAGATTGTATGCATCCTTTGCTTAGTAGATTTGATTTTCATTAACGGGAGACAAGTTAATTCATTACTTATGGGGAAAAAGACACCAGGAATAATTAAAATAAGTTATTTTTCTTATGGAATTGATGTAAAAATCCTTAAAGTCAATGCAGTAAAATTCTGCAACACATGAAAAACAATACACTTTTGCAATTTAGTGTCTCTTCAGAAATCTAAGGATGGTTTGATTGTAGATAGTTTTATTTTCTACTATATTGACAGACCAAATATTGAGATATCTTTATGCAAATTCAACATTCATTCTTCTCACTGGAATACTTTAATACCAGTTTTGTTGGTGCTTTGGGTCACAATCAGCACTGCTTGGAGACTAGATGTGGCTCTTTACTTGGGTTAATATTTATGGAAAATTGCCTAGTGGTGCTTAGAAAGACATGCAGTAGAATTTCAATCTCTTGCAGTCTCGCACTGTTTTGTGTGGTGGGATAATTTTCTCATTTGGATCACTCTCTAACTTGCTTTGCATCTGTTTCAGGAGGTTCACAGGTATGCCCCATCATAGGAAGGTTTCATTCTCTAGTCTAATGGGACTCATTTGACTAAGAGGTATATTTTGTATAGTTAGAGTACAATTAATTCAGAACATTTTGCTTCTGCTGTCCTCTCTAAAACAATTTATTTATTGGGTATGTTGTAACTGTTAACATTTGGTACCCTAAAATCTTTTGATTATTATAGTTTTGAGAACTGAGACAGATTCTTCTGTTAATATTGTGCCTCTATTACTCTTTATACTTACCTAAAGTTTCTGAGTTTTGATGGTATACAATCATTTGCTAAAATTGTTATGCTTAAAATTATTGTTGTTTTACGGTTTCATTATTATAAAACACTTATAGCTCATTTAACATTTTATATAAATTAAAATTTCTCAACATCAACATCCCAAGATTGTTAATACTGATCATTTTCTTAAATTTTTCCTTATTTTTTCCCTCATTTAAATACATTTTATTAATTAACTCATCTTAGAGCTTTACATTTTTTTTTTACTAAATCACCCGGCTTCTTCTCTATATTCATAAATATTATATTCTTGAATTTTACACAGTAGAATTTAATTGTTTTTAATGCTTTAATAAATATAATCTATTTTCATTAAAGTGATGATTCATTATGAGCATGCGTAAGATTTCTGGTTGTTCTTATGGCTAAATTTATCATTTTAATTTTTTTCTTTAGAACTTTTTTGATTTTTATGTTTGAATGGAAAACTGCTTTGTGAAAAGTAAATTGTGAAGTCTGTACAGTGTATTCATTATCTATGCCATGATAATATTGCTTAACTACCTACCTTCACAGTTACTAATTTGAAACAATAAGCATATTAGTGATTTTAAAAAAAGGTAACATTAGTTTTTATTTTGTACTGGCCTCTATTGAACAAGTGAATGACAGCAGGTCAACTGATCTGGGATAGTCTCAAACTTACACAACTGGGAAAATAACCCTTGTAAAATGATTTAACCTTGAGCAGGAACCAAAAAAAAAAAAAGTTATATAAAACCTACAAGAATTCTATCACCTTGAGAGCTTGTAATTAATATTCTCTTATTTCTATCAGTGTACATTTGTCAAAGCCAGTTGCAGAATTATCTTTATTCAGTGAGATTAGAAATAATATCATTTTATTGGGATATTAAATGCTGAGAGTGTTAGAGGGCTGCATTGATTAGTTCAATCTAATAAAAGCAACCCTAATAAACATATTGATTCACATTCTTACACATACAAAATATAATCATCTGCATTTCAAATTTTGGCCCTGCATTTTATGAAAATCTACTTTCAACTTGAATATCATGCCCAAACCCAAGTTTATATTTTACATAATACATATAAAATGGAAGGGGATTAATTCATTGAAAATAGTATTTGACTAAATGTAACACTAATATTTTACCTCATTTATGCTCCGTAAAGTTCAATAGTTCCTTAGTACTTTATCTTCCATACTATCACAGGAAGCAGTGTTACCATTTAGTTTGTCATTTATCTACATTTCTGGATATTTGGAACTAATAATCAGCTTTCATCATGACCAATATCTATCTTTTCTAGCAGATCTTTTCCATTGATGCTTGGGGTGCCCCAAGAGTACACTGCCTTCTTTATCTAAAATTTTCATAGCTTATTCTTCATCTTGTATGACATAATTTGGGGGATAGAGCAATAATTTAAGAGTATTTTTAGGTTCACAAAAATTAGAGTAAAATAGAGATCTCCCGTATTCCTTTTGCTCTCACACATGCATCTTTCATCAGCATCTCCTATAAAATAGCACATTTGTTGCACTTATTGCATACACAGATTTACCCAAATGACCCAAACTCTTAGTTTACCTGAGAGTTCACCCTTGTAGTTGGCATTGCATCGATGAGGGAAAATTCATTTAGTGCTATGTCAATGATTATAATAATATAAAGCATATGTATCACATGTATATGTATTCATCTTATTAAAACTATATATCATGTGTACTATATTATCCAAAATATATTATATAATATACATTATATGATGCATGTATATATGTATACACAATATATATGTACATGTGATATATGTATTTATACAAATGATGTATCATTTATACACATGATATATTATATATACTATATAAATATATTATATACAGTACATAATATATTTTAATGTAACACTATATTCTGTAATATGTATAATATGTAGTATGTTACATTATATTATACATTATATAGATTAGAATGTATATATACATTAGAATGTATATATTAGGTGAGTGTGCAAACTATCAGAAACATTACCATTTTGCTATTTTTTGTTTTTTGTTTTTTGGGCCACACCTGGTGACGCTCAGAGGTTAGTCCTGGCTATGCACTCCGATAGCGCTCCTGACTTGGGGTCCATATGGGACACAGGGATTGAACCTAGGTTCATTCTGGGTCAGCCACTTGCAAGGCAAACTCCCTACCGCTAAGCTATTGCTCTGGCCCCTCAGTTTGCTATTTTTATTTATTGAATACTTGTGAAAATATTTTTAGTTATACATAATGAAATTTATATTCATATGTATAATTAGCCTTTTTTTAAAAACATGGAAAAATCTGAATTTATAGTGAGTTATACCAAGCAGCTAAACTGATTAGCAATGCACTAATGATTTGAAGACTTAGTCAAGACTATGCAGCAAGGGTCAGGGCAAAAGTGCTTGCCTTGAAGTCTTGAGGTAAAGATTTGGTTCCTTACACTGTACAATACCCTGGCAACACTGTTGATTGGGACACTTGGTACCACCATGGATGTGCAATCTATGACACACTGCAACTATGTGTGGACAAGCAACATAAGTACAATTGTGACCTCCACCAAAACTCTATAACTGAAAATGTGTGAGCCAGAATTGGGATATCCTCTCCAGGGGCTTGTGTGTGAGCATCATACGCAAAGTGTATAAGCGCACACTAGCGAGTATCTATGCAAACACTTGGCATGAAATGCAGAAGCAGCACAACTAAAAGTATGCAACCCCCAAACAAATGTCTCAGATGAGTGTTGGAACATCACAGTCAAGTGTACTTGCAAACTGTGGTCATCACAAGGACAAGAAAGAGTAGGAACAGAAGGGTTTGAAGGATCAAATAATAGGGAATAATGAAGGAAATACAGACTCTGGATGGTTGTCTTTGCATTAGGTAAGATGGTACACCACCCATTCTTATATGAGTTATATTCTATAAGTTTCCAATCCTCAGACTATTCATTTAAAAAGTGAATTATTAAATATTCTAGATAGATACTTTTCTGTTAGAGTTAAATGAAATGTTTATAGAAGAAAAGTACTGAACCAGGTATATAGTAAATGCTCAGAAAAAGTCAGATTTCTCTACTTTCTTTAGTATGCTATATTTAGCCTAGAGCCAGGTTCTAGATACATGAAGACTATTCTAATATGATAGATTTTAAATAATTTTATTATAATATTCCATCTTATAATATGTATCAATTGCAAGGAAAAGAACTGCTTTATTAAGTCTATTAAATACAGATATCTAAAAAATTTTTGTACATGAATTCACCAGAAATGAATGTTTTGTAAAAATTGTAAAATAAGTTTTTAAAACATTATAAAACTTGGCCACAATAATAATTAATTTAAAAAGGGCTGGAGACATAGCATGGAGGTAAGGCGTTTGCCTTTCATGCAGAAGGTCGGTGGTTTGAATCCTGGCATCCCATATGGTCCCCCGTGCCTGCCAGGGGCGACTTCTGAGCATAGAACAAGGAGTAATTAAAAAAAAACTTGGTAAATATAGATATGCAATTAAGTCATATTTCCCCCAAGGCAAATAGTGGTGAAATTTTTACAAGTATTATATCTCCCTTAACTGATGTTACAAAAATCAATTTTAGCACTTAGCAGAAAGGCAACACTTTATTCAGTTTAATCCTTCTTGGTTCATTTTACTTAGCATATCATCATCATTAATCATCATCATCATCATCATATCATTTTCTGCAATTTCTTGATAAAAGGGTCATCATACCTGACTCTTATTTGGTGAGGAAAATGCATGCACATATAAAAATTACACAAAATCACACACCTCTTAAGCTGTGCACACACGAAATACTCATGCCCATGTAAGTTACTTTTTTGGCAGAATGTGATGGCAAAATTTAGTTCTTTCTGTTACAACAATTTTTACTAAGTCAACCAAAATAGTATTGATCTCTCTCCTAGAGAGTAAAATAGATACATAGAATTGCAAATGCACTAAAATCAAGTACCTGTTTTACATTTCTGAATGCTAATTTACAGTTATAAAATTGTCTTGATATTTAAGAGAATAGACAGCTTTGTTCCTATGAGGTGAAAAAGAAATTAAGAACCAAAGATTCTAAAAGATATATCTTAAAGCAGGGGTCCTCAAACTTTTTAAACAGGGGGACAGTTCACTGTCCCTCAGATCGTTGGAGGTTCGACTATAGTAAAAACAAAAATTACGAACAAATTCCTTCACTTTGTGAAGTGAAGAAACAAAATGGGAACAAATACAGTATGACCCACGGGCCGTAGTTTGAGGACCACTACCTTAAAGAGAGTGACTATAGGGTGGACTAACATCTTTGTTTTAGATTTATTTGCCATCATGACACTATTTATACAGTACAACTAAACATAAATCACTACTTATGTTTTAAATTAAATTTATTGGGCATTTATGTTAATTATGTCATAAAATCTCTGGACTTATTTTGGGACCAGAAAGTACTGCAGATAAGGTGCTTGTATTGCACACGGCCAATCTGGGTTCTATCCCTGATATTTCATTTGTTCCCTGAGTATGGCCAGAAGTGATTCCTGTGTACAGCACAATAAATAAGCCCTGAAAATCACCATGTGTGACTCCAGAACAAGACAAAAATCACTGGGGTTATTTGAATTTTTATGCCAATAATCATACTAATTTATTAAAAAAATGATGACATAAATCTATTTTGGACTGATAGTAATTTGTACTATATCCACAAACAGGTATATTTTCTTATATATTTATCTAGTGAATAATTTTTTCCAAGATCATGTTTTCTGGCAGTAGAAAATATAAAATGACTAAACTTGAATTTATCAGAATTTTGAAGAAGTCTTTCAGAAAAAAAAGTAAAACAAATAAAATACAAGCTTTTCTTGTCTCATTGATGGTCCCCCAAATGTAAGGCAGAAAGCAGTATATTTAACTCATATAATTTAGTAAAATCAATGTCATTTCTTGACAAACTTTTGTGACATTGACATTGCCGCAAAAGGAATTTTCATTCATTGAACAACTGTATGCGTTTGGTTCTTAATCTTCTCTTCCCTATCAGATATCAATGTTGCAGGCTATATTATTGCCTAAATTTGCAGATAATAAAACTGCAGCTTATAGTGATCAATTTTCAATAATAACAAAGATTATACTTGATCCAAATATTTTTAAACCATTGTTAATGCTACTCCATTATTCTCAACAACCTTCCCTTAAAGGAACAAATTCTTCATTTTCTAAAAATCTCAAAATACCTGTATTTGTACAAATCTTATTTGACACATGCATGCAATCAATTATTAAGTACATTTAGTCTGAGTAACAGTAAGACTTTTAGGAAAAGAAACAAAAATAAAATATAAATTCAAAATATATGTATTAAACTATGTTAATTGTACAAAATTAGAGATATTTAAGTCCTTGATTAGTATGAGTTTAATATATAGAAAAAATGTCCCCTTGATATATAACTGTAGAAGTCCATGAAGTATAAGATATATTTAGCACAAAAGAAGAAATTCAGTATGGTTATAGAATATTTAAGGTCATCGGTTCGAATCCCGGTGCCCCATATGGTCCCCCATGCCTGCCAGGAGCAATTTCTGAGCATGGAGCCAGGAGTAACCCCTGAGCACTGCCGGGTGTGACCCCCGCCCCCCCCCAAAAAAAAAGAAATGCAAAACTAAATATCTAATCTAGAGTCAACAACAATGAAATCATGAGACCCAAACTTTAACAACCAATCTTAAGTGGCACATGTTATGATGGCAGGCTGGAGCAGCTGGGTGTAAGGGAAATTTGATGGACTCTGTGAACATTGGGGGAAGGTTGAGACTGGTGATGGAACTGGTCCTGGATCATTGTATATCTAAATCCAACTATGAATAACTTTTTAAGTTACAATGATTTAAATAAAAATTAAAAATAATTAGGAAGAACTTGATCTATGCAAATTATTCATGAAATAATAAATTAACTATTCAAAAATTTGGTTTTTTTTGAGGGGATACCCTGTTGCACTCAGGGGTTACTCCTGGCTCTGTGCCCAGAAATTTCTCCTGATTCCAGGAACCATATGAGATGTTGGGGATCGAACTTCATCTGTCCTAGGTCAGCCACATGCAAGGCAAACGCCCTACCACTGTGCTACCACTCCTGTCTCCATTCAAAATATTTTTGGTTCACATTTTTAGAAGTTAAATTTATTATGATACATGATAGAAAATATTTAATGCTATACAAATGCATTACAAATTTAATGCTATATAAATCTTAATTTATACAGATTTGATTTTAAGGAAAAATTGTTGATTAAGAAATACCCCTAAGATATCCTTAAAACATTGTTTTATGAAGTTTCTAGTTATAAAGGAAAATAGAAAAAGGTATAGTGATTCATAGGATTCATTCGGAATATTGTTTTGCATTTTAAGTGTTGTTTGGTAAAATCAGTTGCAACAATAATGAAATGATTTGATTTGAAGAGGAATTTTAGACATGCTGAAGGACTGTCATAAATCAGTTTCATAGAAAAAAATGAGAGGAATATCTCTGTTTTAACTGCAGGCCATTCAAAACAAGTTAAGACTTTGTTTTACCTCAGAAAGAAATGTTTAATTCATTAGAATAGGTAGGAAAAAAACATGTTTACTCTTTTTCTTCTTTTTACTTGAAGATTAATCTTTTTTTTCACCCTTAGATCTGCACAAAAACAAATTTATTTGAAAGGAATTAACTGTCATGCAGTGTGTGGGTTTTGGTTTTCTAAAGTGAATAGGAAATGGTTGTGGCTTAAACAATATTTCAGTTGGAATGTAATGTGTTTTCTGGTTTCTACCCTGTCAGATTATCACCCTGGTCTCAAGAGAAATGAGGAGAAATTGCCTATTTGACATATTTTGCTTAAAGCAAATCCTGAAACTAGGATTCATATTGTTTATCTGACTGCTGATTTCTATAGATTTGCCAAAGGTCAGTAGCATACAAATCTATTTTCTTAAAAAGTTTAATGTTTCTCTCTTACAAATGAAGTTGCATTTTGTTCCAAATTAAGATTGGAAAAAAGGAAATGCTGAATGCTTGGCTCTGAACCAAACTTTTATTTTGTACCTTAAACAACAAAATGGCTTAACTCACTTGAATCTTGCTAAGCCAATTATTTCTAAGGATTTGAGTAGACTGGAGTCCTAAACAACTC
>PVKC010034699.1:0-13621 GCA_004027635.1 Crocidura indochinensis
AACAATTAGTGAGAAATATAGTAGCAGAGATCTTCCCTACCTTAGGGAAAGAGGTTTCTCTACAAATCCAAGAGTCAAAAAGAGTACCAAACAAAATAGATCATAACAGAACAACACCAAGACATTTAGTAATGCAAATGGAAAAAAAGAGAGATCGACTCTTTGAAGCAGTAAGGGAGAATAAAAACCTCAAGCATAAAGAAAACAGCTTAAGAATCAAACCAGATCTTCCATTTGAAACAATCGAGGCCAAAAAAGAGTGGAATGACATATTCAAACTACTGAATGAAAGAAACCTTCAACCTAGAGTCCACTACCCAGAAAAACTCTCATTTATATGGGAGAGAGGGTTAAAATCATTCTTAGACGTACAAGAACTCACAATATTTGTGCTGACCAAACTGACTTTAGATGAACTTTTCAAAGAGCAAATACACAAACCAAATTCCCAATTGTAACAACAACCCTACAGTATAAAATAGCACAAAATCCCTTTATTTCAATAGTTTCCTTAAATGTTAATGGATATTAGACTCAGGTGAAAGAGCTCATTATGATAATGTCATGACAAAAATTCTAGTCTATTCATTTTTACTTGATTATTCCTGATAATATAATCTAATGCTTATGTTCACAGATAGCAATGAAATAGGCAACTGCATGCCATGAACTACTGTTACAGAGCTCATTCACTGAATATGTTATTGTAATCAATTATCAATTGTAGGTATTTTACCATTATACCATAATGCTCATGATTTTACATTGCTTTTAGAAAAGGAAACTGAATCCTCAAGACCTGCTAGACAATACTCTTACAGTGCTCATTACTATACCACTCAATTTTCTAGACTCGAAAATTATGCTTGTTCTTAAGAATACTCTATATACAATCTAATCCACAAAGCTTTCCTTCAGTAAAGTTTACCATCTCCAATCATGATTGGCCTAGATAATAGAAAACCTTTACTTCTAACCTACATCTTTAGATTTTTAAGCATTCTGTCACATTTCAACTGGGTAGGCTTTTAAACTGTAACCCATGGATTGATCTTCAGTATCTGTCTATGTGTGTGCATGAGTGTATGTGTTGACCATCTCAATGTCTAATGTCCGTCTGTAATATGTATAATGTCTATGTTGTATATTCTCCTTTCCCCTGTAATATATAATCCTTCATTTCCCCCTTTGCTTACCACCTTACAAATTCTTTTCTAGTCCTTTACTCTCTAGCCCCCATCTGTTTTTCCCACCATTTAACTCTTTTTACCATCAGTTCTTTTTTTTTTTTTTTTTGAGGGGCAGGGAGTTCAGGCCACACCTGGTGATGCTCAGGAGTTACACAAGGGTATGAGCTCAGAAATCTCCCCTGACTTAGGGGGATCAAACCACAGTCTGTCCTAGGTTAGTGTGCATAAGGGAGATGCCCTACCACTTGCACCACTGCTTAGGCCCCTTACCTTCAGTTTTTTTTAAATATTATCTTTATTTAAACACCTTGATTACAAACATCATTGTTGTTGGGTTTCAGTCATGTAAAGCACCCCCTCTTCACCAGTGTAACATTCCCATCACCAATGTCCCAATATTCCTCCTTCCACCACACCCCAGCCTGTACTCAAGACAGTCTTTCTACTTCCCTCACTCATTCACATTGTTATGATAATTCTCAATGCAGTTATTTCTCTAACTGCACTCATCACTCTTTGTGGTGAGCTTCATATAGTGAGCTGGAACTTCCAACCCTCCTCTCTTTTGTCTTTGAAAATTATTACAAGAATGTTTTTTTTTATTTTTCTTAAAACCCATAGATGAATTAGACTATTCTGCGTTTCTCTCTCTTTCTCTCTCTCTTATTTCACTCAGCATAATAGATTGCATGTAAATCCATGTATAGGAAAATTTTATAACTTCATCTCTCCTGATGGCTGCATAATATTCCATTGTGTATATGTACCACAGTTACTTTAGCCATTCAATTGTTGTTACCTTTAGTTTTTAACACCACATGAAGCAGAACATTGCCTCCACTCCAGCCAACTGCCAAACAGATCTCAAAGTAAAAAGAATAATTCTCAGCCTGAAAAGAAATGGATACTGCAGCTGCAACTGATTTGCTCTCGGCAGCAAGACCGAATCCCAGACTGCAGCTATGTGCCAGATTTTACACACACACACACACACACAAACACACACACACGCATGCACACACACACGACTATTTCAAAAGACTTAAAGGAGACATGTATATCTCCTTTGAATTTTACCTTGGATGTATTTCCTTAATAGGTATAACCTTTATTGTATATCTTCTTATGTAGAGGCAATTTAACCTATTTTTAGTGATATGTTTAGTAGGAAATTCTAGTAGATAAGTTTCTCTAGTGTTTTGAGTTCATGTTATAGGTTATATGTTCAGATTATAGGGCTTGTTGAGCTTGTTATATTTGCCCCCATATGCACCAATAGTACCTTGTGGCATTTTTTCTTTTTACATAGGCACATTAAAATGGGGAAATTTAACATGTCCAATCAAGTACTTATCTAATAGATATAGAAACACATAATTTTCTACTACAGTGGGACCTATATCCTGAACACTTGTCATAGTGACTTTGCTTAGACTTCAGCAGACCAGACATTTACTATTCACCCCTGAACCTTGGATCCCATCTGTGGAAACAACCACTATTTTTACATAACACCATAAAATTGGACTTCTACCAGGGAAGACCTTACTGCTGCCCTGGCATTGACTTACTCCAGACGAGGTTCTTATGACACCTTGAAAACTTGGCAACAGCAACAATCTACTTTCAGGGCAGGATTCTCACCCATTGGTGAGATGAAACCAGAAGACATTTCACATCACCCTGACTTTGACATAGGATCTCTACAGAAACCAGGATCTCTAACTACAGAAACCTGACAGTAATGATCTTGATTGTGAAGAAGTTTTACTGGGACCACAAAGAAAGACAACGGGGTAGGACAGCTTAGTATGCCTGGAACCTGGATTTGGTCTTATGCTAGGATATTTCAAGGGTGCAGTCTCCCAAATTTTAGGCCAAAGGTTTTTCCTTTCTATTTCCCCCATATTTTGCTGTGCCTATGCAAGCAGCATCAACTGCCACACACACCTTTTATATTATATTTTTCTCATTAATCTTTAATATAAGCCTGCTAATCCTTCTGCTATTATATTAATAACTTTATTTTAGATATGAAAATTTTCACAAATATACTTGCTACTGAATTTTTCTTTTTTCTTTTCTTCCATTTTATTTTTTTAGATTTTCTTTCTATTTTCTTTCTGTCGGTCTGTTTGTTTGTTTTGGGGCAAAGCTGATTATGGATGCTCAGGAGTTACTCCTGGTTATGTACTCAGAAATCACTCATAGTGGGGGACCATATGGGATACATAGGTTCAAACCAACTTTTGTCCTGAATCAGCTGTGTTTAAACAAAAGCAGTACAACTGTACTATCACACTGCTCCTATTTTCTTTCTATATTTTTGTTTGTTTTGTACTGGTTTTGGGGGGACCATACCCTGTAACGCTCAGGGGTTACTGCTGGCTATGCTCTCAAAAATCGCTCCTGGCATGGGGAACCATATGGAACTCTGGGAGATCGAACCTGGTCAGTCCTAGGTTAGACGTATACAAGGCAAACAAACACCTTACCGTTGTGCCACTACTCAGGCCCCTCTTTCTATATTTTTAATAACTTTGCTTTCCCTCATCTTGAAACAAATGTATTATAATCAGTTATGTCAATATGTGATAAATTTTCTTTAAATAAAATATTAAAAAAGAAAAATGTAAATTCAAATCAAAATATTAAATAAAGAAATTAATATAAAACATATAGGAAGGTTTTTAAGACTGCTTATTGTGTGTGTGCACGCACAATGCACCTTATTCCTGAATTTTTACTCAAAGATCACTCCCAGAAGGCTCAGGGGAATGTGTAGGAAACTAGCAATTAGACACAATGACTGATGCATGAAGGGATATGTTCTATCCTCTATACAATAACCTGTGGCCTCAAGGAATGCTGGAAAATAGAATTTATGTATGGTGCAAGATGCAAAAAGATTTTATTGAATTTTTAAATAGTTTTTGTTGTTTTTTTAATATAATTTTTATTTTAATCATATTGACTTACATATTGTTGACAATCATATTTTAGATACAAATTAACATAAAATCAGGGGAGTTCCCATCACCAAATTGTCCTCCCTCCACCTCCTTTCCCATCCTACTTTCCATATCCTCTTCCCTAACCCCCGGGGTTGCTAAAGCAAGTGGTCCTTTTTGTGTCTAGCTTACTACTTAGTGGTCTTACACTTTTTTGGTCTTGGTTACCCCCTTTTTCCCCCCTAATTGGGAGGCGGGAATAGTTAGTTCAAGTTGTGTGGTATTGCTTGAAAAAGAGAAAATTAATAACCTGGAGAGAGAGGGAAAAAATAGAAGAAATAAAAAGATAAATAAAAATAAATAAATAAATAAATAAATAAAGGGATCAAATACTACGGGAATGGGTGGAGTCTTTCTAGAGGCTTTCATCCTTGGTTTGAGAAACAAATAAAATATCCAGTGAGCATTCCACAGGATAAAAGAAGAAGTACCGTATAAAGGCCATGGTTTTTAGATAGAAATGTGGCAGTACACATAAGAAATGAAAAGAAAAGAAGAAAATAAATAAGTAAATATTAATGGAGACATCACTTCAATAGCCAAACCACAATATTGAGATCAACAAAAGATAGATAAGTAAATAATAATAATAATAATAATAATAATAATAATAATAATAATAATAATAAAAGATTGTTTTGTGCTTGTTTTTTTAAATTCAAAATCCAATATGCAAAAATGTTAATTTCAAACTATTTTATATATAATATATATATATATATATATATGTCCCTTCTATAAGTCCATATAAAGCCTTTTATATATTTTTTCAGATATCTAGCCACAAAGTTCTATAACTGACTGTTTGTGTCTTGGATATTTATATTTAAGCAATTGAAGGAAAAATTAGTTTTATGTCTGGATTAAAAGGTTAGGCAGAAATTCTGATAGATTCCTTATAGCTTAGCATAGTTCTTAATAGGTAAAATATTTAACAGATTATTGGAGTTGATATTATTTTAATGAATGTTGTGAAATTAGAGAGCTCCAAATGGTGTATTTTTTTTAAAACGAGTTCTCACATGGAATAGAGTTGAAAATCGAGCTGGGGAGATAGTGCAGCAGGTAAAATGTTTGTTTGACTCTGGCACACTTAGGTTCCATCCTGAGTACTCCATATGATCTCCAGAACCCTGTCAAAAATTATCTCTAAACTGATGTTCCACCTGACTATTGAAAAGAGTTATGGGTATTTAATAGAAACTTTTATCAGATCCTATTTCTGTCCATGAGTATATAATAATTCCTAAATTCACTGTGGGTGTTCCTTCCTGGACAGGGCCCTTAAGGTAGGATTGTTATAAATTTACTAAATTAATTGAATTATGAATTAGTATAAAATGCAAAACATAAATCTCTTATTTTTTCTTACTTTGCCCTTAGGTTACATTATTTTTGACTAATCACAATGTAGATCTTTTTACATATTAAACCTATATTATTGAATTCATAGAAAGTTTTAAGGCAGAGTAAGCAATGTTTTAAAGCAATCTACAGCTTGAAGTGAATTAACAGTATTGATACTACTTCCTTGTTCATTAATAAATGTCTTTACATATTAACTGCAATGTTGTAAAAGACAGCATTTCTCCACCCGCAGAGAACAAATATGGACATGTCTTCTCACAGTTTGTATAAAATAAACATATGTACTAGAAGAATTGAGGATATATAAGACTTTGTTTTTCTTAGAAAAAGAGCTAATAATGCAATAATCAAAACTGTTGAATTTGACTCATTCTCTTCACTCAGTGGTTATTAATCACTCATGAGCTTCATTCTGGGAATAATAAATAAAAAATCCAAAATTCAACAGTCAAGCATGAAAAATATAAAGAGTGTGAGTGGAAGCACTTTAATATTAAAATTCTCTAACTTTATTAAAATATATTTATAAAGTGCTATTGTATGAGTTGAAAGGAATTCCCAGAATAATAGCCCTTAAAGATATTTTTCTACTATTTAATATTTCAAAATATTATTTACCCGTGAACAGAAAATATACTTTTGATTAATATGAATTTCTAGGCAATAATTTAAGAATTTTGAATTTTGTCGCAATCAGTTGCAAATAGAAATTAGATATTTTTAGTATCATTATTTTCCAAATATGTTGACGCTCAGGGGCTACTCCTAGCATAATAGTGGGGCATTTGCCTTGCATGCAGCTGACCCTGGAAGGACCAGGTTCAATTCTCAGCATCCCATATGGTCCCCCTGTCTGTCAGGAAAGATTCTTAGTACAGAGCCAGGAGTAGACCCTGAGTGCCACTGGGTGTGGTCAAGAACCAATTAATCAATAGATTTAAAAATAGAAAGAAAGACCTTTTTTCTTTTCTTTGAATTATCTTGTTTCCCTGTCCACACATACAGTTAGTTTTTTCTTCCAGATACATTTCATTTTCTGCATGATTTCATCTGGATGGACATTTCAAGCTGCAATTTCCAGGTTTCATTTTCTATTCTAGAAAATTTGTTGTTAAAAAGAGTCTTTCAAGTCAAAGTGAGTTAGAATGAGCAATATTTAACAAATTTGTATTTTTCTTATTACTCCCTACTGGTGGCTGTTCCAAAGAAAGGTAACTTATTGTATATAGTATAGCAACTATCTTCCATGGGTATTCTTCGAAAAACCATGCAATTAACCAGTCTTCAATTTCACATGCTTGCTGCTCATCTCTTGTTGCTGATATTGTGAAAAACTCCTTCCGGGAGCCAAATGTCAGTAATGTGTACTTCTCCCCTAAGACTCCAAGTCTGTCCACTATTTGTCCTCAAATAGTGACTTCAGCTACATGATTGTTTCTAGGTTATTTGAGGTAAAAGTGGACATTTTAATCCGCAAGCTTTATTTTTAATTGCCCTTTCATACCAAAATACTCTAAATCTGCTTTTGTATGACCTCCATGTTGAATCCTAGGATATCCTTTAAAGAAAATAAAACAATAAACAATTCTATAACAAAATATTCATAATCACCAGCTTTTACTCTTCCAGAATTTGACCACAAACTGTTCTTTGAAGCACTTTTTAATGACTGTGGATCTGCACTAAATAAAAACGTGCTAAGTTCCAATCCTAATATCTTTATTATATTGAGTGAAGTATGAGATTTTTATCATTTTACAGTTTTAATAAACAGGTTTAAAAGTTTTAAATTGTAAGTTAAAAATAGCTCCGTAACATTATACATTGCTTTGTTTTTACTATACGTTGTTTTGTAATTTACTATGCATTAAGTTCTTTGACAATTTGTTTATATTGTGTAAGCAACTTTGGCATCAAACCTTATATTATGATTTGCATATAAAAATTAAATTTATAAACTGGAAAATTGAAATATTTCACAAATGCTGATATGAAAATTTAGTCTAAATATATGCAAACCATCTGGGGGCTGGAGCAATAGCACAGGGCGGTAGGGTGTTTGCCTTCCATGCAGCCAACCCAGGTTCTACCTGTGGCATCATTCCCCATTTCTACTAGGAGTGATTTCTGAGCACAGTCAGGAATAACCCCTAGCATGCTTAGAAAAATAAATAAATAAAAGATGAGACCAGAGAGATAGCATGCAGGTAAGACTTTTGCCTTTCATGCAGAAGGTCATTGGTTCGAATCCCGGCATCCTATATGGTCCCCCGAACCTATAAGGAGCAATTTCTGAGAACAGAGCCAGGAGTAACACCTGTGTGCTGCCAGGTGTGACACCCTAAAGCAAACAAACAGACAAAAGATAAAAGCAAATGCAAAAATATTCCTGAGATAGAAAGAAAAGGTTTATTAATGCTGACTAGTAAGTTCAAAATATAATATTGCAATATTGATAGATTGAAATTGGTACAAGCAATATCTAAATGCCAGGTCATAATATATAGAATAAGATTAAAATGAATGATATTGTCTAATGTGGAAATAAAAGCAGGTGCTTTATCAATATCAAATTGTTTCTAGTTGTTAAAGTGACTCACTTTTCCTTATTTTTATTGTTGACAAAAGCAAAATGTCAGTTATTTATTATCTATTTAAAGTAGTCTCATTACACATACACTGACATACATATATACACACACATATAATATTCAGGGTTTCCTCTTTGCTTTGTGCTCAAGAATCTTTCCTGAGACTCAGAAATTATAACAATCCTCGTCAATCAAATAAATGGCAGGCAACTTACCCTCCGTACCATTTTTTCCAGCCATTTTTCAACCAGTTTCATTAATAGGAAAATAATAAAGCAAACTGACTGATAGAAAATATTAAAATAAACTAACTCATAGAAAAATTAGTACAATATTATATTGTTTGTGGGCAGATAGGGGCCCTCCAAAACAATGCTCAGGAGCCTGGGTGTCACTCCGAAGATTCCCAGAAGACTCTGTAGTGTGGTTCAACTTGGCTCGTGCTTAGTTCAACCAAAATAACACTCAGTGGTACTGATGTAGACCAGGGCTACAGTGACAGATCTACAACTATTGGTGCTCATGTGACTATGTATTGCTATAGTTCAAACTTCAACCTCATGTTTGCAAAACTTGCACCCATGACTACTGATCTGTCTCTCCTGTTCCTAATTAAAAAGTATTATCATTATATGAATAGTTTTTTGTTTAGATTCCCCTCAGCTTTGTTTACATTTTTCCCTAGCCTAAATTGCACCCAGGCAATAACTTTTGCAAATTCCAGGTAAACTTTACAGCTTCATCTCAAGATTTGTGCTGAGGAAATATACTCTCATTTTAATAGTGTCTATAATAAAACATTGCTCATTTGTTTTTCTTCCTGTAAGCTTATATACAAATAGTAGGGAAATGTCTTTCCTCCTCGGATGTATGAAGTGTACAAGTTTCCTCTTTCATCTCCCAAGTCTAATTATGTTTAGAGTTCTGTCATCTCAAGGGAGAATTCTCATATTACTATTTTTAAATCACAGAGATAACAAAGGTACAAATGCAGATATAAAATCTTCAAAATTACATTGATATGTAGTTGAACTATTCTGAGTGAAAGGATGTGCAGTCTTTCTTGATAGAAAGGCTAAACAGCTTAGACAAAAGTTTAATTCCCAGTATAAGTTGCAAGTTTGTGTTTGGGCTTCTGTGTATGTCCATTATTCTGATAGAAGATAGAACACGTACTCAGACATAAATGCATCTAGTTGTAAACATTTGAGCACTATCAGCTTCACAGCATTAGAAATCTTGAAAGATGATGATATATCACTACTTCCATGTGGAGAAGAGGGCTAAAAAAAAAAAAGAAAAAAATATTACACTAAAATAATACTTCATCTGATAATAATTTCACTCAAAAATATAAAAGAGGGGCCGGAGTAATGGCACAATCAGTAATGCATCTGCCTTGCCAGTACTAGCTTAGGATGAACCATGATTCTATGTTGGTTACCATGACCTGACAGAGGCCATATTGGTATGGTCTCTATGCCATTTTCCACTTTGCATCTGCAAGCTGCCTATGTGTTGTTTCACCACAAGGCCTCTGAGCTAGCAGGAAAACAGCATCCCAATAGATAATAAATAACTTCTTAACTTCATAGCCCTGAGGAGAAGGGCACAGCCTGATACCACTCCCCAGAATAAAGTTATACTCCCCTTGCCCATTTGCTTGAATCAACAAGGTCTGCATTCTTGTTCTCTGTAGCATTGGTGTTACAAAGTTACTTCTTAAGAAATTGCCCCACCATAAATCTGTTAAGGGCTTGGGAGTGTAGTCAGCAGACTCTTCCCAGGGTCACAGAGTGTTTCCATGGAAACTGCTTATCTCACCCCCCCTGTCCTATTTCCACTTTCCATATTTGGAAGATGATGTTACCTTTTTGTTCCACCCAACCTGTGCTGTGTTTTTACCATATTTGGAATAATGAGTGGCCTGCGCGCCAAAAGAATGATTGACATCACCTGTGCCTGCCCCTCTCTACCTTGCCTATATAAGAAGATGCAAAATCACAATACATCGCCCTTGATCGGATTTTTCATCTCGGGTCATTGTTTATTAACCTCTCAGATTTCTTACAGGTGTGGTTGTGATCTGAGCCTGCAAAATAGGAGTGAGGTTGTCCGTGAGCCTCTCATTGATTCCCGCTGGCCGGGCCCCCTATGGGGGGCTTACCGGGCACCCGCAATTCTATCCCCAAGCCAGGAGCAATTTCTAAGAGCATAGCCAGGAGTAACCCATGAGCATCACTGAGTATGTGTGTGTGTGTGTGTGTATATATATATATATATATATATATATATATATATATATATATATATATATATATATGAATTTCAATGGTAAAACAGGGCACATAAAAATAGAATTTTACTTTTATTTTATTTGTGCATTGTGATGAAAATATATTTTTATAAAAATTATGAAAAATATCTGAAATGTTTTTCACTCTTAGTAAATATAAACAAGTCATTTTATTGTTATACATTTAATTTATACATTATGATAAAAATATTTCTTTAGTTGTATTAAAGATAATGTTGCAAGTCAGCTCCTGATGAGGTTGACTGATGGAGGGATGGAGGATGAGGCCTTTCCCCTTCAGCTCAGACCACAAATCTGTTATCCTGTTCAGCTGGTGGTTCTGAGGTGAACGCACCAGAAAGAAAGCCAACTGGCAGTCCGGCTTCCAAAGAAAACACCTTTTTATTCCCTGAAGAGGCCGAAGCCAAAAGGCCTAAGAATAGGCCCCAGGAGAAAAGCCCCTCACCTTCCACAGACCCTTGCTTTTATGCCCCAGAATCAGGTAACACCCAATGGTGGGATCAGTTACCACTCAATGGTGGGAACAGAATCAGGTACCACCTTAGGGTAGTACATAGAAATTACTTTTTGCAATATACCGGTAGTTTTGGAAATTTTGTTTTGACACAGGTTTAAATCTTATCTGTTACAGATTTGTCCTGGGTACTTCATTAAATCTATGCCCAGTTTTGCCTAACATTTGCATTTTACACTGCAAATTACCACTCTCCTAAGAGTTCTCCCAGAAACAAATAACAGAGAAACAAGAATGCCCCTCTGATCTGGAAATTGCTAAGACTGTTCAACTTGCCAAACTTAAAGTGATTAAGTCTGCTTCAACTAATCTTTCACACTGAAAATAAAAAGAAGGCATTACTTTCCTATTATTATCCCATTTCCTATTATTATTCTGTTTCATATTAAACTTTTCCCCATCCTCTTAATATTCTTGTATGGTCCACTCAGGAAAATAAGATCTAGATGTATTCTTAACATGGACAGTTACATAAAAATCTAGATGTTTCTTAACATAGATATTTTCATAACAAAACTATAACAATCTGTCTTTATTTCACACCCTCTCCTTATATGCAGACATTCAAAGACACAAACTCTACATCTGTCTTCAATGTTTACTGAGTAAAGGCATTAATCTTCTCTACAGATTTGATAGAATTCCTATATGGGCCAGGTTCTTGGGAAGATCATTAATTACTTTCTCAATTTTCTTACTTGTGATTGTCATGTTTACACTTTCTAATACATCTTTCTAACTTTACACTTTCCTATTTCAGTTTTGGGAGATTACATGATTCTGAGTAGCTTTCCATTTCTTCTAGGATCACTAGCTTAAGATAATAAAGTTACTTATAGTAACTTCACATTATATTTTGACTTACTGAAGGGTCTGTAGTAATTTCTCCTCTTTCATCTTGATTCTGTCTATTTGAACTTTAAATTGTATTTCTTTTTTTCTCATGAGTCCAGCTATTTGTTAATCTAATAAACAAATTTCTCATTTCAACGATTCTTTGAAATAATTTATTGATTTGTATGTTGCTGATTTCTGCTCTCTATTTTATTATTTCCTCCTTCTAAGATCTTTTTATTTTGGTGTGTTGTTTCTTCTCTAGATTTTTAGATATGTGTTTAAGTTGTTACTTTGGATGCCTTCTTTTTTAATGAAGTCCTACAATGCTATACTTTTCTCTCTAGTAATATAGCTTTTGTTGTACCTCATAGATTATGAAAGCTTGTATGCTTATGTGCCAAGGATCTCATTATCTCTTCCTTGATATCATGTTTGATCTATTGCTGTTTAGTAGTGTTTTGTTAAGCTTCCATGTGTTGTAAATTTTTTTCAATATCCTTTATGTTATGTTGTCTTCAATGGCACTGATATGGTCTGCTGCATGTTGAATTCTGTTGTTAGGCTGGCTATACTATTGTTCTTATTACTTCAAGTCCATATGCATAGACTCTTTGATACCATGTATCAGTTTATCTTTCAATTGGTCAAAATGTTCTCCCAAAGACTGAATTGCTTCATGACCATTACAAATAGCACAGATTTAAATTTCTCATCAATAAGACTGAGGCTTTGTTTGAGTTCAGTGATTTGGAAAGTTTTCAGTCACTATCTACAAGATCATGTGGGTTTTTTTGTTTCTTAATTTTCTTTTAAAGATTTGTGATTTGAGATTCAGATTCCCAATCTTGTGGGATTTAAGCTGTTTGTTTTGTCAGCACAATATTACTCTTTATGATATAATCTAAAATGTCAATCAATTCACCAACATGCTATTTCTTATTTGTCTAGAAGACAATTGCTGAGGTATTTGAGACAGTGAAAAACTTTAGTGTTAGTGAGGTGTAAGGGTTCATGAAGTTTATATTTAGATGCCCTGGGACCTAAAGTTTTGGGTTGGAGAAAAAGGCTGCTTCCTGGTACAGGGCAGGTAGGAAGAAGTGGCAACGGTTTCAGACACTTTGGAGTAGGAAGGGTGTGATGAATTTTTTGTATTTTTTTTTTTTTTGGTTTTTGGGTCACACCCGGCAGTGCTCAGGGGTTACTCCTGGCTCCATGCTCAGAAATTGCTCCTGGCAGGCACAGGGGACCATATGGGGCACCAGGATTCGAACCAATGACCTTTTGCATGAAAGGCAAACGCCTTACCTCCATGCTATCTCCCGGGCCCATATTTTTTTTAATAATGGTGAGTCATGATCTCAGAGAAATTTTTTTTCTGAGATGGCCTGCAATCCTAGAGGCTAGATCAATATTTTATTTATTTTCTCTCAGTTGCTGTACTATTTGAATCCAAATGCTATGATAGACTATAAATTCATAACGAAGCAAGTAAATTAAAACGCAGATTTCTGACTGTAGTACTGGAAATGAATACCTAGGGAGCCAAAAATTTTATGAAAAAAGCAGTGGAGGGGAAGTTCCAGATTGAATCATATAATGTTGCATATAAAGTGAGTAATCTTAAATTGTTCATCTAAAAACTTGACTGTAAACAGCTTATAAGACACAGGTTTTGAGAATTAATATGCAGAATAGATTACTCCTTATATCTCAGGTTAGCCACTGGATTATTATTATGTATATGTATTATATTCTGTATAGGATAACAAAACAAATACTAATAACACAACTGA
>PVKC010034700.1:0-13664 GCA_004027635.1 Crocidura indochinensis
AAGCTAGTTGTTAAACTCCCTCTGAATTGGTGTGATACTGATATTGAAATAATATCAGTATATGGGTATAAATGTATGGCTAACCTCAGTTAGCTACTTGCCCAAGAAAGAGTTAAGTAGTAAAAACATCTCTGAACAATCTTTCTTATTAAAAAAAAGTTTCCGATTAAGAATGTTTGCATATATACCGAGACCAAGTATCATCATTCCTGTAGGTAACTAGGAAATTCTGGCAAAAGACCATAAGAGGTCAAATCTCAGTTTCATGGTACCTGTTATGACTAAAGGGTATTATTTTCTCAACTTCAAAATACATATACAGGGACCAGAGCGGTGGCACTAGAGGTAAGGCGTCTGCCTTGCAAGCGCTAGCCTAGGACGAACTGCGGTTTGATATCCCCAGCATCCCATATCGTCCCCCAAGCCAGGAGTGATTTCTGAGAGCATAGATAGCCAGGAGTAACCCCTGAGCATCAATGGGTGTGGCCCCCAAACAAACAAACGAACAAAAACAAACAAAAAACAAAATTCAGATACAGATACATAAATGTGGTGGACTATATGATGTGCATATACAGAACTTGTTATGCTATAGTTATATGTATATATATTACCATCAATATTATACGATTAAGATTACTATGCAGTAAAAAGTAGAGATTTTGGTATGGGGGAGTACACTCAGCAGTGCTGATGGCTTATCCTGGCTCTCTCATTCCCATGAACTTGGGAAATTATATTGGATGCCAGGGGTTGAACCTGTGTTAGGCACATGCAAGGCAAGCATCCACTGTACTATTGCTCCAACCCTAATAACAGAAAATTTAAAATTCCATTTGCTAGAATTTTTATGTGGCATAACAATTTGAATTTTAATTACTTCCATAATGATTCATTTTGTCTAGGACAACAAGTCATATACAAAGAGGAAAAATTTAAAAAAGTAACAATTCTCAAAGGCATCCAGATAGCATTATTTGGTCATTGGAAACTTCATTTATTTCTCTATCTGAGTAGATATTCTCTGCCAGTCACTTTCTGCACTGCTATGTCAGTATTTAACCAACGATACAGTAATTTATCTTAATACATAGAGTAATTTGTCCTTCTATATTTTTATAACTGAAAAATAATTGGTATTTGAAAAATAATTTGAAAAGTATTATTTAAAATGGATGTGTGGGGACCAGAGCAATAGCACAGTGGTAAGGCATTTGTCTTGCACATGGCCAATCCAAGATGAACCTTGGTTTGATCCCCAGCATTCCATATGGCCCCCCAAGCCAGGAGTGATTTCTGAGCGCATAGCCAGGAGTAACCCCTGAGCGTCATAGGGTATGATTCAAAAAGCGAAATTAATTAATTAATTGATTAAAAAGTAATTATACTATAAAGCCAAGTATAAAAGTAATTCATAAATTTTTCTGCTGAATTCATATTACAGTACTACTTTCTGTAGCTATTGCTTCCTTCTGCTACAATCAATACATTTTACTTTGAAGACTGTTTATAGGTCTCTAGGAGAACTAAAGATTTCTGAATATATTTTCTTAAAAAAATACAGAAGTTCAGTCAAATGTTCATTTGGTGGAAATAAAACCTGATCAAACATGAATGCCAAAAATATAAAATACAGACATTAATACATGCTAGTTGTAAAAAGTTTAAATATACAAGAGAGAAAAGTTATAGACAAAATTAAGTAACAATGTTTTTTTTAAATAATATCTATTTAAACACCATGATTACAAACGTGATTATAGTTGGGTTTCAGTCATAAAAAGAAAGTTGTTTTTATTCCAATTCTTATTCCCACTATTCCCACTAGTTTGGAGGATATCTACCTATGTTAAATTTATATATGTATCTGATACATATATATACATATATATAGATACATATGTTTCTACTTTAAATAAAACAAGTAGTTTTATTTTTACTACGTATTTATGTTTACTTTTTTTGTTTGTTTGTTTTTGGGGTTTTGGGGGACCCACCCAGCAGCGCTCAGGGGTTACTCCTGGGTCTGTGCTCAGAAATCGCTCCTGACAGGCTCCGGGGACCATATGGGATGTCGGGATTTTAACCACCGTCCTGAATTCAAGGCAAATGCCTCACTTCCATGCTATCTCTCCGGCCCCTATGTTTCATTTTTTGATGTAAAATTAGGTTTTATTAAAAAAAATTAGGTTTTATTTGGAAGTACTGAGGATGAGAACTGAAGAGAATAGGAGAGAGTGTAACACAATTATGGGAGAGCTTGGGCTTCTCCAAAAGTTCAGCGAGCCAGGTACACAATCCAGCATGAAAGTACATATATCAAGAGGGAGATGGGGATTACATGTACTCCAGATCCATGCACACAGGCAGTACATGTTCCTCTTGTTATTTTTATATTAGATATGAATACTATTATTTGCTTTATTTTCTAAAAATAAATTCAATGTAGTTTTATGTCTAGCTAGAATATACAAATGAATTACTCTTTTTATATAAGAGACTAGATTTTCAGAACAATGGAACCTGCTTCACTGAGGTGGCAGTGGCAAAAGCCATGGCTTTGGGACCCAAGGTGAACGGACAGAATTTGAGACAAAGACCCAGAGCAATGGAACACTCTTTGTGGTAGAGGTGGCTGAGGCAGTGGCTTTAGGATCCAGAAGCCACATTGGCATCACCCAGGTGAAGGGACAAAATCCAAGACAAAGAGCCAAGTGGAGCTCAGAGCTCTTCACGAATACGTGCTCCTCTTACTCAAGGAAAGGCTGTACAGGACATAGAAAATACCACACTACAACTGCAGCAATGGAAATGAAATGCAGGCCTACGGTATTTTTAGAGAACAAAGAGGGTAGCTTTGAATGACTCAAAAAGTACCAACCATCTATTTAACCTCTCAAATAAGGACTTTCGAGAAGAAATATGGCTAATGTTCATAGAAATCAAAAAAGCATGTAAAGAACTGAATGTGCCACAAATAAGAATCAAGGGGATATGAGAGTAAAAAATGAGAAAATTTCAAACTGAGATAACAGGGCTGAAAAACTTGCTAGGCAAAATGAAAACCTCATTGATAAATCTATTCAATAGAATAACACTGATTTAAGACAGAATCAGTGAGTTGGAATGTGAAATGCATAACAACTCCACACAACAGAAGAGGCTGGAAAAGAGCCACAAAACAAATGATCAAACAATGGGACAAATTTTCAGAGTGTGAACAGACAAAAATAGAAGTCTTTGTTTAATTAAAAAGAAACAACACAAGAATCATTTGATGGGGCCAGAGCAATATAGCACAGTTGTAGGGCCTTGCATTGGGTTGCCCAGGGCAGACCTGAGTTTGAATTCCGGCTTCCGTATGGTACCCTAAGCCAGGAGCAATTTCTGAGTGCATGGCCAAGAGTAACCCCTGATCATCACAGATATGGCCCAAGAACAAAAACAAACAGAAGAATCATTGGAGTCCCAGAGACACATAAAGAAAACCCCCATGAAGTATCAACAATTAAGGACAACAGTGCAGAGAACACTCAGAGTTAGTTTATCCAACCAAATCCTGCATGTCAAAGAGTACCAACTGAAAGACATCCAACAAAAGCATCTCAAGACACATCCTAAACACAGTAACAAACCCCATAGATACGATGGAATACTGAAAGCAATAAGATCAAACAGGGAAATTACATTCAAAGGAGCAGCCCTAAGATTTACCACAGATTTATCACAAGGAACCCTCAAGGCTGAAGGCAATGGTGGGATATAGGGACAGAACTCAATGAGATAACTGCATCGCCATTTGAAGGTTGGAAGGAAGAATACATAGCTTCATGGATAAAAACAACAGCTTAGAAATTTTACAGACTTGGGGCCCGGGAGATAGCATGGAGATAAGGCATTTGCCTTTCATGCGAAAGGCCATCGGTTCGAATCCCGGTGCCCCATATGGTCCCCCGTGCCTGCCAGGAGCAATTTCTGAGCATGGAGCCAGGAGTAACCCCTGAGCACTGCCGGGTGTGACCCAAAAACCAAAAAAAAAAAAAAAAAAGAAAGAAATTTTACAGACTCAAAACTAACCTTAAAGCCTGAGCTGAAAGATCTACTTTAAAATAAGACTATCACAAGACACACCTACTAAAAAATGACACTAAATTCCATGACAATTATCTCTCTTAATCTCAATGGACTAAATGCACCAGTGAAGAGAAACAGAGTGGCTAAATGGATCAAAAAGTTAAATCCATATTCTGATGCCTGAAGAGATGCATCTAAATAGTCAGAAAAACATATATGCAGAATTGAAGGTTGGACGACAGTCATTCAAGTGAACAACTCACTTAAAAAGCTGGAGTAGCCATATTAATATCAGATGATACAACCCAAATGCCCACAATAGGTGAGTGGCTAAATTAATTGTGGTACATCTACACAAAAGGATACTACACAGCTGTTTAGGAAAAGTGAGATCATGAAATTTCCTATACATGGATGGACATGGAGACTATTATGCAAAGTGAGATTAATCAGAAGGAAATAGATAAGCACAGAATAGTCTCACTCACCTGTGGGAGTTAAGAAAAATAAAAGACAGTAGGGTAATAATACCCAGAAACAATAGAGATGAGGGCCCGAAGGACCAACCCTTGATATGAAGCTTACCACAAAAAGTGGTAAGCACAGTTAGAGAAATAACTACACTAACAACTACCGGGTCATTGATAGGGAGATAAATACAATGCTTGTCTTAAAGATAGGCAGCAAAAGGTGGGAGGAGAGATGTGGAGGTGGGGCATTGATGGCAGGACAGTTGCACTGGTGAAAGATGTTCATTTCATAACTGAAATCTAATTATGAACATGTTTGTAATTTTAGTGCTTAAAGAACTTATTTAAAAAAATAGTCTGAGTTTTTTAAAGAAAAGTTTATTAAGGCACCCTGCTGTACAAAGGTTTCTATAATAGAATTGTTTCAAAATGCAGTCTTCCAAAAACAGTCTCATCACCAATGTTACCTTCTCTCCACCAATGTCCCCAGGTTTCGTTCCACCCCCAGTTTGTCTCTTTGGGAAACACATAGCAAATTTATTTAATACCGCTTGCTCCAAAAACCTTAAAGGAATAGCAAATGAAATTATTAGAAAATAAATCAATAAAAGTCAAGTTTTTAGTATTGATTGCTATGTGATTTTTAAAATTCTTAATCTAGTAGAGATTAAGAATTAAGATTAAGTAGAGATTAAGATTAACATATGAATGAATGTCATACCCAATGCCACATGCTAGGAACTTGGTCTTGTTCTTTAAAAAAGATTCTTTAATGCTTTTTTTTTTTTTTTTTGGTTTTTGGGCCACACCCAGTGATGCTCAGGGGTTACTCCTGGCTATTCGCTCAGAAGTCGCTCCTGGCGGGCACGGGGGACCATATGGGGAACTGGGGGATCGAACCACGATCCGTCCTAGGTTAGGGCAGGCACCTTCCCTCCAGCGCCACCGCCCGGCCCCTCTTTAATGCTTTTTGAAAATTTCATTTTGAGGCTATTAATTCCTCAAACCATTACTTGTTTATTGTTTATTGTTTATCGTTCCTTCAAATCTGAAAGATCTGAAAGAGTATTCTTGGTGGGATGTTCATTTTGTTGAGTTTTTGTACTCTCCTTTCTCTCTGGTTACACGTCTCATCTGGTAGATTTCCTTGAGTCTTATAGGCTATCTTTTATATGTAAATTTCTCTTGATCTTGCTACTTTCAATATTTGTCCTAAATTTTATATTCTGAGGATTCTGATCTCATCTCTCCTTTCCTATGAAAGCAGCATAAAAATAATATCATGATAAGCAGAATTATAAGTTAAAAAGAGAAATACTATTGGGGAAAGATGCCAAGACATTGTAATTTTAATTTGCTATATTGTCAAAATAATTGAGGAACAGCAAAGAGCTTTTTTTATACTTTTCAGAGCATGATCAGAGAGAGAATACTGCCAAGTTCTTTTGTATAAAATGTAATGTCTCAATTTTTGTGTTTTTATTTTACATTGTTAGTTCAAATAAACAAAGGTTGGTATGCTCACATTTTGCCCTGCTCATTTTTACACAAATAAAATTTGTAAATAAATTAATTAGCTACTCTCTTATAGTAAAGGCTTTAGTAAAAAAAAAAATTCTAGTTTTTATTGTAATCTCTCCCTTTAAATAATATGCTTGAGTATTTGAGTGTTTTCAGATGAAATATATGTATTAGGTTTATAAATTTGTATTTTAGTTATATACTTTTATATAGAACAGTATATTTAAATTTTGTTTCCTAGAGCAACAAAAGTGTTATAACAAGTTCTGTGATGCATATGTTGATTTTAGGCAACGTGTAAAAACACTAAGTGCTGTGAAACCTAGAACTGCAGTGGTTCTAACCATTTCTAATGTGTTCATTGCTTTTAGGGACCTTTATTGACCAATAAACACACAATTTGTCTTCAACAAATCAAACTAAATGGAATTATGCATTAACATTTTTAAAACAACATTGTATTTCCCCTTCCCTATTGAATAAATACTAATATTGTCACTATTGCTTAAACCCGTAAATTTTGGGGCCTAAGAGAGATAGTACAGTAGTTAAATCACTTGCCCTGTACAGAGTGGAAACTAGTTTGATTGCCCTTATTACATAAATTCCTATAAGCACTTCCAGAAGTGTTTCCTGAGTATAGAACCATGAGTAATCTTTGAGCACCACAAGTAGGGTCCAAAACCAATAATGAAAACAATAATATTTCTTCACTTGCTGCTGGTGGTGGTGTTTTTCTTTGTGGGGGCTACATCCAGAAATGCTCAGTAGTTACACCTAACTCTACACTAAAGAATGACTCCTTGAAGTGTTTGGGGGACTTTATAGGATGATGGCGATCAAACCTGGTTTGTGTGCAAGGGCAATTGCCCTATCTACTGTACTTTCACACTAGCCCCCGCCTTTCTGTTTCATGATTAAAAATTATACTTTCCTATTACCAAAAAATGCAGTTTATAAGGTATAAAAGGGCAATTTAGGTAATTTCATAGTTCTACTATCAAAACTATTAAGTAATTTACTACATTTTCTAGGAATCCTATACATTCTTGAAATGATTTTTGTTCTCAATATAGATGTATGTGTATGATTTGACATACATATGTAGCATTTTTCCACAATATTAAAAGTCACTCTGTTGTGAATAAAAATAAATATACAAATGTCATATATATAACCTCTGCTTTTGCCTCACCTTCAAAGACCAACACATCAAGGTTAGTTGATATAGCTCAGTAGTAGTAGAGTACTTGTCTTATCTGTGTGAGGTCATGGTTTCATTTCCTGTTTTGATAAAAATAAAACCAATAAAAAACCCCTCATTCCAGCTGCATTTTATCTATTATTTATGGTCCAATTCAAAGAGTATCTATCCTAATTAATATATTAAATGCTTTTGCAAGTCATCCTAAGCATCCATTTATTCTTTAGGATAATGTTTTCAAAACATTGTCTTTCCTATTTGTGTTTTACTTACAAACATTATTTATTTATATATTAATTTTTGACTTTTGGGTCACACCTGGCAATGCTCAGGGGTTACTTCTGGCTCTGTGCTCATAAATCGCTCCTGGCAGGGGCTCAGGAGACCATTTGGGACGCTGGGACTTGAACCACCATCCTTCTGCATGCATCTCTCCGGCATGAACATACTTTATTTTGTACAAAATTCTTGAGGACAGTATAGTAGTCAAAACTTCCCTCATTGCAAATAATAAACTCACAACTGAAGTAAAAAAATGTCTGGTCTCAGAACACTGAGTAGATATCAGGAATGACTGAACACAGAGACTCAGTTTCTCTCCTCAACATTCATTAAAAATACACGCTTTAGTGGGGCTAGAGAGGTGGCACATGCGGTAGGGCGTTTGTTTTGCATTTGCTAACCTAGGACGGACCTTGGTTCAATCCCTTGGCATCCCATATGCTACCCCAAGCCAGAAGTGATATTTGAGCACATAGCCAGGAGTAATCCCTGAGCATCACCAGGTATGCCCCCGCCCAAAAAAAAAAAATCCAAAAATCTTTTCACCAAATAATTTATTTTGAAATAAAACCATTTTAAAACTATGACAGAAAGGCCCAAAGTAAGGTTGTTTTGGGACTTCCTTAGATAATTTTAGCTAACTAGTTTAAACTATCACCTTAACTACACAAAATGAAGGTACTGACTGACAAGCTTGGATCATGTGTCCTATGTTTTGGTCTTCCAAAAACCCATACTTTGTTTTACATAGAGGTCCTCTAGATTCTCATCATTGCTTTCCTTTGACCGAGGCATGGTAGAAGCTCTCACACTTCACTTCAGTACTTATATGAAACCCCTGGCCTTGTTTACTAAAATCTCCTTAAATTGACCAGGTTTATATGCTATGAGTCATAAAGTATCACTGTGGGTCATGTACCTTGCAAATAATAAAAATGGGAAACAAAGAAAGCAAAATCAAATTTTCATAAAGTATTTAGTATATGGGCTGGAGTAGGGAGGAAGATTGGTTTCTTGACAACTGTTTTTTGTTTGTTTTTGTTCTTGGGCCATACCCGGTGACGGTCAGGGGTTACTCCTGGCTATGCGCTAAGAAATCACTCCTGGCTTGGGGGACCATATGGGTACTCCCAGGGATAGAACCACTGTCCGTCCTAGGCTAGCTCAGGCAAGGCAGATGCCTTACTGCTTGTGCCACTGCTCCGGTTCCTCTTGACAACAATTTTGAAACTCGTATTCTTCATACTCTATCATTTGACCTATTAAAACTGCCCTTAATGGTTACTTTCATAGCATTTTATTAGTACTAACCTTTTTTATTTTTGAGAAGAGGCTTTATTCCAAGTCCATTAACCAGTTTGTAGTACTTATTAATTTTAATATTTAGAAAGAGCCTATAGACACAGGGAAAGCTATAGCTGACCATCTTTTATTTAGACATATGCTTTTAACTAATGAACAGAGAGAGAGCAGAAACAATGTATAATTATTCATAACTGCATCAAAACCTTTTTAATGAATGCACTTTAAGGAAATAGCTAAACAGATTCATTTGTGTGAGTCTTGAATGGCAAAGCACACTTACAGTTTGAAAAAAAAGGAAAGTGTTTCTCTAATTCCAATTAAAGTAAATTAATACTAAGATATTCAAATGAATGTCTGCATGCATTGTTACCAGGTACATAGTTGCATCATGTTCTTTGGTTTTCAAGTGAATTACTTTTGCGATGATGGTAAAATGTATTATTCTCTTCCCACCGTGACATTTACTCCCAACCTGCTTCTACCGAATGCAGCTGTTGTGTAAGTCAGCGCCTTTGCTTTTCTTTCTTTTTTCTTTTTCTTCTCATTTTAAAGGCATATATGCCAGTCATCTGACCCAGGTTGTACATGAGTTATACAGCATATGGTTGGGGTAAAGAACATCAGATCTTTTGTTCAACAGTTTTTGTATTTCTTTCCAGTCTTTTGCTTCTCTGGTCCTCAAATAAGGCTAATTACAAAGAAAAAAAAAGAGGGGGGGAAGGTGGGACTGATGGAGAGAGAGCCTTTAAAACCATTCCTTTTGCAATGCTGAACAAAAGAGCGTACCAAGGGCATGGCTAGGCCTCAACGAAAAAGAAAAGAGAAAAATCACCTAATGAGGATGTCGAGATAAGTGCTTGTGAAGAAAACTGGCAAAAAAGAGCTTTTAGTCTAAAATCCATAAATAAGTGTGCATCAGATGGGTACTAGAACATTTTTAACAAGATAGAACATGAAAACTGCATCCTTCTTTGCAAGAGCTGCACGCCTTTTTTTAAATCAACTCTCTTTCTCACAAGACATTTTCTTTCAGAAATTAATTTAAAAAGAAATACTTGAAAATTAAGATGTTTTATTCATGTCCCTGAATCTATTATAGATTATAATATATCTATTATCTATTATCTCTATAATAAGCAAGAGTTGTTTTGGGACATAATTATCCATGATGTGACTTCAGCAAGGTCAAAGGTTTTGCATGAGCATATGAGAAGTTGTTCATGGAGAAAAGCTAGAGATGTTGACCAAGCAGACTGATATTGCATTTCTTTTTCTTTTCGAAATCAGAAAAGCAGTAGATATATTTGAAGTTAATTAATTTTTATAATGCTACTATATATTTATCTCAGTATGAATAAGTCTTGCCATAGGTGTCGTAAAACAATAGATGTTAGAGATTTGAGCCTAAATTGATTATTTAAATACTAAAGAATTGTAGATAGAGTCAGAACGAGCCTATAATAACTATTCTCTGTGAAATATAAGGAGAAAAAATATAAAGAGAAAAAAGGCACTTATTATTTTTAACATGTTTTAGTTTTCAATTTTTTATTACAGCACTGTGATTTTCACTGAGTTTCTAGCAGACATTGTTCTAACATCAGATGCCAATGTCCATCTACCTGTGTCCCTGAGTTCCTTCCCATTTCATAACCCACCTCCTTGATTGGCACATTGTTAAGTTTGGTTCTTGTAGTTTGGATGTCATGCGTGTAGTGTTGGTCACTCTGTGGTGTAGATAAATATTACCAAATGTCTATATCATCTTGGATCTGAGGTCTCTGACTCCTACCCTTATTACCTCCCGTCCTCTCTTCTTATTTTTCCCTTTAATTTCTTTCTTTCCCTTTCTGTCCTTTTCCTTTCTGTAATTTAGGGTCAAAGATGATATAAGTACTCTTCTCCCCCCAGGGATACCGTGCATCCCATATCCTATTGTTCTCGATACTACAGATAAGTAATTCGGTATTTGTCCTTCTGACTCAACTCACTTAATATATACCCTTTTAATATACCCTCACTTAATATATACCTTTCTATTCAAGTTTCAGAAAATTGAATTATTTTTATCTAATAGCTGAACAGTAATCCAATGTGTATATGTACCACTCTTTCATCTGCGTTGGACACCTGGGTTGATTATGGATCTTAGCTATTGTGCAAAGTACTACAATGAATAATTGTAAGTTCTTTTGAATGAAAGACTTTGTATCCTGAAGATACAAAAACTGGATAGTAGAAGAATATAGAAATGCATGTTTTGCTGACCTTGATAAGCTGCAAAAAATATGTATATATGTGTGTATATATCTGAAGTGGAATTACTGAGTCACTTAGCAGTTCAGTTCATTATTTCCTAAAAATATTCGTAGTAGGGGCCAGGTAGGGTCTTTGCCTTGCATGGAGAAGGACGGTGGTTTGAATCCTAGCATCCCATATGATCCCCCGAGCTTGCCAGGAGCAATTTCTGAGTGTAGAGCCAGGAGTAACCTGAGAGCTGCCAGTGTGACCCAAAAATTAAAAATAAAAGAAAAAAGAAAAAAAGAAATATCCATACTAGGGCCTGGAGCAGTGACACAGGCAATAAAGAAATATATCCATGCTATTTTCTTAAGGATTGAACCAGGTAACATTCCCAGAAGTAGTGATGAGAAGTTTCTTTTTAACCACGTCCTCACCAACACAGATTATTATTAATTTTTCTTCATATGGGTCAATCTCTCTGGTGTGAGATTTGTCTTATTTATATTTGCTTTCCTTAATGATAAATGAAGATGAGCACTTGAAATTAGTATGGAATCAGAAAATCACCCAGAATAGCCAAAGCCATACAGAGAAATTAGAAACTGGGTGGTGACTCATACCTAACTTGAAACTATACTATAAATCTAAAGAGATTAAAACAACATGATATTGGAATGAGGATAGAAAAAAATAGTTTCAGATCTAATATATGTTCTGCGAAAGTGAGCACAAGGAAGTAGCTTTATATGTACTGAGCTTAAGAAAAATTTAATTTTGTTGTGTATTTGACTTAAATGTATCAATTTTAATCTATATGAAAAAATATAAAATTAAAAATCTTGATATTAGTAAGTTTCAATTTATAAGTATCTATATTAATTGATATAAATATTTACATTATCTTGTTTCTTTTGCTACCTGGTAAGAGAAATGCATATCTACTGTAAATATATATATATAAAATCTTTATTATGCTTTCTAATCATCTTTATATATAGTGGTATATAAACTATCTTATTCTCCCTTTCTCTCCCTTTTTTAATATTAGATTGATGGTATTAGCTTTTTTCTTTGTTTTTTTTTTGGGGGGGGGCACACCCATTTGATGCTCAGGGGTTACTCCTAGCTAAACGCTCAGAAAACGCCCCGGCTTAGGGGAACCATATGGGATGCCGGGGGATCGAACCACGGTCCTTCCTTGGCTAGCGCTTGCAAGACAGACACCTTACCTCTAGCGCCACTTCTCCGGCCCCAGTATTAGCTTTAAAAAATTCTAAATAGTGAGTTTATATTCTTCCATAGAATGTAACTTCATAACTTAACTTCATAGCCTAAATTTTTTGCCTGACATTGAACATCAGAAGTTGTCATATGTCCAATATCATAACTATTTTTGTTTCTCCACTGCATAGGACACAATAAATGCTCTATTTTGCCTTCAAAGCAAAAACATTTTTTTTTTGTTTTTTTGGGCCACACTCAGCAGTGCTCAGGGGATATTCCTGGTTCTGCACTCAGAAATCACACCTACCAAGCTAAGAGGATCATATGGGATACTGAGGATAAAAACCAGGTAGGCTGTCTGTGTACAAGGTAAATGCCCTACCTTCTGTGCTCCAGCCTCAGAACAAAAATTCTAAGATGATCTGTGCCCCCTCCTCCTTTTCCACTTTGACCCTAAATACTGATCCTATGATTTCCAAACATTTTTTCATAGTGTTGATCACACATACACACACACACACACACACACACACACACATTAAAATGTCCCTATTATATGTGTTTTTTATTTTCTTTTTCATAGGCAGAAATGTTCCTATTTTTCACTCCTTGATGAATCTCAGGCACCTACACTGGTACTTCATACACGGACCACAGAAAATCTCTATAAACATTTGTTAAATTTTATTAAACTTCAGATAACATTCTTCTGTTAAGAAATATTTTTCCAGGTAAATATTATGGTGCGACATGTAGTCTAATAAAAGATGCACTTTTGGTTTTAGAGCATAGTATTGTCTGCCTCTAATAGCTGGTCACTCCTATGCTTTATATTTTTCCATGTAAAATATTTGTTCATATCTCGGGTTTACTGTGTTTTAGTTTTGTTAAAGATGTTAGGTTGTATATACAAGTTCAATTTTGTATTATTAAGCTCTCCGATTTTACTGTGTTCTTATATTTTCGTTTATTATCATAGTAATGCAAATATGCACTTCTACAAAAGTTGGAAATATAGCATGTTTATGAGCATTTCCCCTAATTCTTCAATTGTATAAAAATTAACCTTTTTATACTTGCATTCTTTGGTATTTGAAACTCTTCTGTAGGTCTTTGGTTCCTAAGAAATGCTGTATACCAGCAATGATCAACTGAACTAGATTTGGAAGATGAGCCTGAATGTTAGTGTTTGAGAACACTGTTTTAGGAATCCTCTTTTTTCTAAAACTGAAAGATAGGTTTTGCCATATTCCAGACACACAGCTCCTACATGATCTTGGTTGTTTTCTCAGCCAAAGCAGAAATCTTCCCTCGATTACTAATTTAATCTAGTTGTCAAA
>PVKC010034701.1:0-13648 GCA_004027635.1 Crocidura indochinensis
ATGTAGTGCATGCAAGCCAAGAGCCCATACTGCTCTAGTATCTACAGACTCATTCTCTGTTAATTCTGATACAGGCACCCAAGCTTATAGAGCTCATGCTCAGAGCTTTTGTGGTGTTTCGCATATCTCTGGCTATGATGCAGGTGGAAATTGCTCACAGTGCCAGGAAATTGCAGACAGCCAGACCTATTAGGCTCTGACATTACAGCTTCTAGGATGGTGTTCAGGGGATGTGGGACTATGGGGATCTGAACTCATGGCCAGGGGCTTGCAAGGCAGGTGCTGAAATTCACTGCTCCAGTCCTACCACTGAGTCAGATCTTTTCCCATTCAACAAGTAGGAGAATATAAGCTCAAAGTATCTGATTAGCAACATTTAAACAGTGTTCAAACGCTCTTCTCTGGATCCACAGTGCCCTTTCTCTATCATAGCAGCAGGTGGTAAAGTGGCAGTATCTAAATAGCCTGGACTCCAGGCTGTGGAGTTTAACCATAACCCAGTGCACAAACTGTTTGGGAAGGGAGAGATGGGAAGAGGAAGCTGTAGTAGGAACAAGGGAAAAGAGAACATTAAGAACGGGGAGTAAAGCCCATGAAAGACTTGGCTGGTCTCGTCAGTTCAGGGAAAGGGTCAATGCTTTGGAGCAATGTACGTTTGTCAATTCAGTGGAGTCACCCCACCTTCCCGAGAGCAGATGCCACCAAATAAGTATATAATGACAAGGGGAAAATGTCGATAGTCATTCACCAGCTCCAGGGCCAGTGTCCTTCCTCCCGTGTGGGGTGGGACCTCTACATCCTGCCTTAGGCAGGAAGCTTCTGGAGGATTTCGCTTCTGCATGAGTACTTGCACAGGTGTTTCATCGCTAATGATCAAAGAGTAAGAGGGTCAGAGCAGCCACCTTTGCCAAGCAGTTGATTCCTGAGTGCTGGGTCTGTAACTCCAACTGTGTAGGGGTGGAGGATAGCGCAGCTAGTGGGGAGTGAGGTGGGAGTCTACTCTGGAGCTCACCCCAGTGCCTTCCCTCCTGGTAGGATTGAAAAGGGACTTACATTGATTTAACAAAAGTTGTAAACTCTGCCCGATGCCATGTTGCCTGGGGAAAGGGAATACTCTGAACTTGGTTTGGAAAAATATTAATTCAAATAACAGAAGTTATACTTGTTGAGGATATGCTAGGTGGAAAATATGACACTAAGCATTTCTGATCCTGTTTCTTGAAGACACCTTTCCTTGAGGGTCCAGCCTGAGGGTGGTGTGGTGGGGTGGAGACCTGGCCTGCTGAGGGAGAATGCTGAGTCCCAGCCCAGTAGCCCTGCCTGTAGATGGGCAGACAATAGGGTGCTAAGTCAATCACGGGGTTCCTGAAAACGAACAGGGGCAAAGGGCCTGATAGTGAGTGGGTTGTCTGGTACATACAGTATCTGGGTTGTAATCCCCCCTCACTTTCCTTCTCTCCCTGCCTCCCTTCTCTTACTTCTCCCAGCCCTGCTACCTAAGCTGCCATCTGAACTGGAAGCTTTCCTGGGAAAAGATGGGTACACTTTAGTCCTTAGGAAGCACATAGGTGACATCTTGAGAACTAAATGACCTATGAGTGACATTCACTTTCCAATTTCTCCGCTGGATTTGGTTGTGTGTGTGGTATCCCACCAGGAAGCTCAGCCTCAAGAATATCTTAGGAAAAAGAAACTGGGGAGTCATGCCCTCTACCATGTGGTCCTCAGCTCTGCTGAACTCTGTGGTCAAGTCACACAGGATTGGTAGATGTGCTGTTTGTTGGGACCTGGCACATAAGCCCATCAGAAAAGAAAGACTGGGTGCCATATGCCCATCTTCATATCCCCTCCCTGGCTGGATGTAGCATCTGGTTACCCCCTTAGAGACCCTGACTGGGATTGAGTTGCATGACAGTTGTCCTACTAGTGACTGCAGTGGGGAGAGGGTGTAGCCTGGAACATCCAATCCAGGGTATAAATCCAAGCCCTGGGTCTTTCCAGACAAGTTTCAGAGTTCCTCATTTGGGGGACTGAATGTGTCTGACTTTGCTTGAGGCTGAGATGTTCATTGCTTTCCCCACCACTGTATTCACTGAGTGCACTGAGTGCATCCCTCTGGCCCAGGGATATGATATGAGGGCTGCTGAGCTGGGCATGTGCTGGCACCTATGCAGCTGTGCAGCCAGGTGGCTTGGGCAGCTGAAGAAGAGAAAGGCATGAGGAGCAAAGAGTTGTGGAGCAACATGTGGAAGAGGGGAGGGGAAGAGAAGGCCAGCTGTAAAGAGAAGCATCAGTTGGCAATGTTCAGGGCACCCAGTCTTACTCTTAGTGATACTCGGCTAGGTCAATGTAAGGACTCAAGGATCAGTATTTTAATTTGGGACCATGAGGTGCTTGGATTGAGCCAGAGTTTCCCCCCAGCTCTCTCTCCCTAACCACAAGTGGGACAAGTTTTGAGGAGGGGCACAGCTGATGAATGACAGTCACATGCAAGGCAAGTGCCTAAACCTCTGTACTGTCTCTGCACCCAGGATGATCATTATTATGCGAGCACTAAAGTGAACTAAGAAATATCAGCTGGAAGGACTGAATTTCAAAGGCTTATGCAAATTGTCCTGATCTTTCTAGTTCAAGATAAAACACAGAAAAGCTGAGCTGGGGGCCAGAGTTACAGCACAGTAGGTAAGGCGCTTGCCTTGCATGTGGCTGATGCAGTTTGTTCCCTGGCATCCCATATGGTCCCCCAAGCCTGCCAGGAATGATTCTGAGTGCAGAGCTAGGAATAAAGTCTGAACATAACTGGGTGTGCCTTTCCAAAAAGCAGCGTTGTCATTTGTATTTGTTTTTAAAGCCCCAGAAGACTGGATCTTCCCTGGCCTTACCCTGAGGTGCTCCTGGATCCCACAATTCTTCAGCACAGAGAACCAGAGAGTCAGAGGGCATTACAGATGGCACAGCAGTGGGGCACTGTGAGCATCTCCAGATTTCTCTCAAGTTACATTCCTGGAAAAGACACTGCAGGTAAAAACGACGTAGGTTGAGTCTGTTTTTGCCCAAGAACAACATGATCATGGAAATGATGTTTCTCACCAAGGTCCTAAAGCCCAACTTTAGTCAGTATAAACACCATATTTGATCAACTACTATAAATGATATACCTGCAATCTGTATTTGTTAAATTGAATGTGAGTATATAAAACAGCTAAGCTGGGCAATATGGTAACCAGATCCCATTCTGTTTAATTAACATATCCACAGAGTCCTGGGAGACATGCTATCTGAGGAGCGGGAGCCCTGAAGAAAACAGGAGCTCCATTCCTAAATAGAACCTGATCAGTGAGGGGGAGCCTGGAAGAGGGCTGGCTGGAGGCAAGTCTTGCTCCTGAGAACAGGCCTATGACCCCCTCTCAGTATGTGGGGCCAGGATCAGGGGAGAATAGCACAGCTTTCTACCTCAGCACAGCATTTGTAGGTCATGTCCAGGGGACATCTGAAAGGGCTTCCTGGGCTGATCCAGAAAGACTTCACAGAGGAGGAAATTCTTGTGTCAAGAATCAGATCTACTAAACTATAGGCAAGGTCTGTGCTCACCTCCCAGGCCTGGAGGAGCAAATCTTTAAAGATCTTAAAGACTAGAAGGAAAGAGGATCAGGTTATTGGAAAGGTGATCCCATGAACCCGCTAAGGCCCTTTGCAATTGACGGTACCCACCTCATAGTAGCCAATCAACAGGCTGGCAAGAGGCATGTCCTTGCCATCTACTTTCATATTTTACAAACTGCAGGTAGACACCCGTTTATGGGTCAGAGCAAGAACTTTTTGAAAAGTGAAGCATGGGGCCGGGTGGTGGCACTGCAGGTAAGGTGCCTGCCCTACCGCGCTAGCCTTGGACTGACCGCGGTTCGATCCCCCATGCCCCAGGCCAGGGGCGACTTCTGAGCGCATAGCCAGGAGTAACCCCTGAGTGTCACTGGGTGTGGCCCAAAAACAAAAACAAAACAAAACAAAAAAAAAAAGTGAAGCACAACAGGACTGGAGATATAGTGCGGCAGGTAGGGCCCTGGTCTTGCACTTGGTTGACCTGGATTCAATCCCTGCAGTGAAAATGGTCTCCTAAGCATTTCCAGGAGTGATTCCTGAATGCAGAGCCAGAAATAACCCTGAGTAATGCTTCGTGTGAACCCAAAAGTAAAAAACAAAACAAAATAAAAACAAGGCAACCTGAAACAAAACAAATTGTTTCATCAATGTTTTTGCTTAGTTGTCTGGGTGCCCCTGAGTACTGGGCAGGGTTAATGAATGGCCATTGTTCTCTACCAAAGGTTGGGGTTCTGTTCCCAAAGCTTGTCTATAACATACAGAGTGTCTAACATTATTAAAGTGCCCTGGATCTAGTTTTTCCACTTGGCATTACTCTGTAGAGGATCTTTTTTTCCAATCAGACTCTATTCATCTCAACATTTCATTTCAGGAATGCTCACAGGCCAGGAAACAGGAACTCCATGTCTCCTAATCCTGTTCCATTCTCTTGGCATTGTTCGTGCCCTATATTTTTCTCAAAAGTTTTTTTTTTTTTTAATTTATGTGCCACACTGAGTGGTGACTGGGAGGCATTTCTGGTGGTATTTAGGGGACCATACACAGAACCAGGACTTGAACCATTGTCACTGCAGCAGTCCTGAGGCTCAGGGGGGTTCCCAGCCCCACTATGTCTCTGTTCCTCTCTTTTCTTCACTCCTAGAGGGCTTTAAGCGATTGGATGTGGAGCTGGAGAGCGGAATTAGGACACATGCAAATCAAATGCCTTAACCTCTGGACTATTTCTCTAGCCCTCTATTTAAATTTTTTCTCTCTCTCAGAGAAGGAATCTTTATGATCTTACTTTCAACATTTGATGAATTTCAGATCTTAGCATTCATAGAAGTTCCAAAAGGTCATTCCTCAGTCTGGCCCAGCTGCCACCTGGGTCTATTTTTGCTTTCTGAATTTATGTTTCTGAGACTGTGCAAAGCACCACCTGAACAATGGACCCAAATTTCCCTTCTGGATCCTACCCAGAGGTCTAACTCAGGGATCTTGCCTGCATTTTTACCAGCCCCCTCATCCCCTGGACTATGGAACTCTGAGGAACAATATCTTTCCTGGAGAAAATTTTATCTTACCAGGGATGCAACTCCCACTCCCAATTTTCTTCTGGTTTTGATAATCTACTTCCTCTGCAAAAACAGGATTGGTTTATACTTGTTTATGCTTACTTGAAATCATTCACACTTTGAAAAATAATTTTCTCTGGGATCCAGAAAGCTCAGTGCACAAAATCCTACCATCTCCTCAGCCTGCCCACTGCCTCCCAGCCTACCCTCATCCTCCAGCCCTGAGGTGTGTCCCCAGGAGTGCTCAGGACTCATGAATGTCTGAATCCTTCCTGGCTCTAACTGCATTATTGATCGAGTGGCTTTGGCTCTATCTGACTTTGTCCTCCTGTCTCACCTCCACGGGTTTAGGAGAATCGGTAAAAACTAATGAGTGCAGATGACCCCCTGGGGAGTTCAGCTTCATCAAGGCTGTTCTGTTCTTCTCTGGAAACATGCCTAGCAAAGGCAGGGGCTGAGCAGTGAATCAAGAGCCAGAATAAGGCCAGGGAGGCGCCAAAACCAACAAAAGTGAGGTCCTTGCTATCCTCCCAGATCCTGTCCACCCCACGCCCAGGACTAGCTCGTCCTCTGAAACTCTCCTGCAGGCTGAATAGTTGGTGAGGTCCTCATCTTAGGATCCTAAGAGGATCCACAGTGGCAGGTCTCCCCACTAAGAGTATTCAAGTCCATTGCTTCCGATGGGTTCCCTGTTTCCCCCCTCAACCTCCCAGGGAAGAATGACAATCCTGAGAGCCACTTGTCAAAGGGATTAAAATCTCTGCTATCAGCAAGCTCGTCCTTCTGTTTTATCCTTGTTGCTCCCAGCCTCCAGCCACATGTCTCTCTCTCTCTCTCTCTCTCTCTCTCTCTCTCTCTTTTTGGTTTTTGGGCCACACCCAGTGACGCTCAGGGGTTACTCCTGGCTATTCGTTCAGAAGTCACTCCTGGCTTGGGGGACCATATGGGGCACCGGGGGAATCAAACCGCGGTCCGTCCTAGGCTAGCACTGGCAAGGCAGACACCTTACCTCTAGCGCCACCACACCGGTCCCTCAGCCACATATCTTTCCCAGAACTCCCTGAAAGGTGTCTGTCCTTGATCCCCAGCTCCTTGTTCCTGAAGAGTCTCCCCTCTTCTTGTCGTTGGGTCCTGTCACAGCTTTGCTGTTCCTTTCCCCCCTCCCCCCATATGATAATCAAAGATGAGGAAGAAAATCTGCGAGTACCCAGCTATCCCTGAGTGACTGCATTGAGGGGGCCCTGGTCTGGGTGAGGACTCAGGCTGTCCTCATAGGCTGGGACTCTGGGCAGAGAGGAGCTGAGCCTTGGCTCTGGCCTTGGTCCTCTCCTATCCCAAATCTGCCTCTGCTGTCCAGGCCACATCTGCAAGGTCCTGTGTGGGTGATGCCTCTCGGACCTGGCTTAGCTAGAAGCCTCTCACAGCTGAGGGGGGATTCTCAGGCTCCACAGGGTCTGGCACCCCCTGTATCCTCCTCCCACCCCCAAGGCGGAGGGACTCTCCCCAAGCTGAGCACAGTGGCTGAGGCAGATGACTAATGCCTGTCATTTTCAAGATGCTTTCTCTGCACAGGAAAGTACACTCAGATCCAGGTTTTAATTGTGTGTGATTTTAGCTGAGATGGCGTTAATTTATTTCCTTTGCTACTTCAGCGCTTCTTCCTCTTTCATCACAGTGAAATTATCTGGAATGTATCTTTTTTTCCTTAAGGACAAAGAGAAGAAGCTGATTTTGCTCCTTTTCCACTGATGGAGGTCCAGAGCATTTTTGGGAGGCCAGATGCTGTGCTGTGAGAGGCTGCATCTCCCACATCCTCACCTTTCTGCCCCAAGACTATCCAATTTGCCCAAAGTATGACTGAAATGGAGCAGGACCCTCATCACTTTCTGTGAAAGTCATCAACAGAGGAACTTTTCTAGCCAGGGTTGTTCCTAGCCAGTTTCTTTCTCCCAGCACAATCTTTGGAGCAAAGGGGTTCCAGTTACTGTCCTCAAATGGCATCTTGGTGCAAGGGGCTTGGAAGAAGGGGCTGTGACCTCTGAGGCCCCTGGTATGGGTTGGAATGTAAATGGGACCCCATGAATGTAATAACTCCCTACCCCGGTTTGCAAACACTTTCCCTTCTATTTAATCTCCTTGTGGTAAGTATAAAAGTAGCTTACTCACTTTTAGCAACTCTGTCCGTCTTGCCCTAGAATTTTCCCTCACCAAGAATAAATTCTCCTGTTTGTCTGCTTGAGCTAGGACCACCTTTTCTGCCTGTTTACTCTAGTCATTATATAAAAATAAAGCAACATTTGGGGCAGCCAAGATAGTACAGAAGTTAAGGCACTTGCCTCGCACGCCTCCAGTCCCTAGTCAATCCTTGGCACAATATATGGCTCCTGAGTCAGAAATAGTGAGCCCTGAGCACCTTTGAATGAGCTAAATAATATTCCCCTCTCCCCAAATAAGGCAACCTTTATTTTCCAAATACAAAAGTAGAGTATCACTTTGGATGTGCTTTGTAGATCTATATTTTGTTTTGTTTTGTTTTTCCTTTGGTTTTTGGGTCACACTTGGCCGTGCTCAGGGGTTACTCCTGGCTCTATGCTCAGAAGTCGCTCCTGGCAGGCTCAGGATGGGATGCTGGGATTCAAACCACTGACCTTCTGCATGCAAGGCAAACGCTTTACCTCCATGCTATCTCTCTGGCCCCTGTAGATCTATATTTTGGATTTCCACCTCTCCTTCATTAGAACCCCCATACAACTGCCTTACTAGTATTTTAGAAGTCAGCCATTTGTCTTTCATGCAGAAGGTCATTGGTTCGAACCCCAGCATCCCATATGGTCCCCAGAGCCTGCTAGGAGAGATTTCTGAGCCTGGAGCCAGGAGTAACCCCTGAGCGCTGCTGGGTGTTACCCAAAAACCCACCCCCCAAAAAAAAGTCAGAAAAGCATTGGCTATGTCAAATGTAGCCCCTTAAGAATCTTGTTTTTATTTTTACTTATTTAAGATGGATTTTGCATATTTTGGGCCATACATGGCTGTGTTTAGGGCTCCTCCTGCTCTGTGCTGAGGATCAGTCCTAACAGGGCTTGGAATAGCATATGTGATGCCAGGAATCAAACCACGAGCAAGGCAAGCACCCTTCCTACTGTATTATCTCCAACAAGGACCTCCCAATCCAAAATATTTTAAAATTAATTTTATTTGTGGAGGTGTCCTAAGCAGAGTCCCCCAGTCAAGCCATCTATACTAGTGACCACATTCAGGGCATATACCTTAACCCTTGCATAATCTCTTTGGCCATTCAAGTACCTTTATATCTCTTGTCAAAGTCACCCCATTCTGAGAATCATGTTTTTGTAGTCACTCTGAAGTACAGGGGTACATGTGACTGAGCCTGGTGTAATTCCCAACACCAACAGTACTACCAACTAAGTACTACCAACAGTGATCCCTGAGCACAGAGCTGGGAGTAAGCCCTGAGTACTTCAATTGTGGTTCCAAAACTAAAATCAAACAAAACAAAGCATCTACTGACTGACCTGCAGCTCTTATCTTTTTAGGTTGATAAACCAAAGAAATGAAAACCCAAGTCCCCTCAGAATGTCCTGAATGTCCACAGCAACTTTATTTCTAGTACCCCCAAGTAGAAAACAACTGCAATCAGTGGCTGAATGGTGACAACTCATGGTCCATCCAGACCACAGGATATGAAGAAGGAAAAAAAAAGTAATGAACTTCCAATGCAGGCAACTTGGATGGATCACAGGACATTGTGCTGAGTGCAAAAGAAAAAAAGCCAATTTCTAAAGGTCACTTACTGCGTGATTCCATTTATAAGAGATTCTTGAAATGATAAAATTATACAGATGGAGAAAAGATTAGCAGTTACCAGGGCAAGAGGAGGAGCAGTGGATTGCCAGGAGAAAAGGGACTGGACATGAGTCTGAGGAGTGATGGAGGGTCAAGGCTGACCCTTGTGTCTGGATTGTGTTTATGGTTCACATGTCCATTCACAATGAAGCTGCTGAGGCACACATGAGCAAATGTGGGACAGTTGGTAACACTCATGTACATTTGGCTTACTCCAAAGTCCAGTTGTGGGCTGACTCAGGGTCAGCAGTGTCTGCAGACCCAGTGTCCAGGCTGATCTGAGTTCACAACCTGGGTTTCAGGTGGACTCGCAGGCCAGTGGCTCCTGGAATTCTCAGACAAAGGAGACTGCTCAGACCCTCAGGTTCTCCTAACATACATCCAATGAATCCATTTCCCCAGAACATTATAATCTCATTTGGGAGCTCTCTATATTTCCAGCCTATGCCTCATCCTAGGGTATTGTACACTAAGTGGATTATCTAGCCTGTGAAGTAGAACTATAAACTTATTTTGCTTATTTGATTATCCTGAGAGCAATCAGCTTCACCTTCACATTTAAGGAGCATCCTGAATTTAATTAGCTCGGCACTTGCTGCTGCTTTATTTCAGTGCCAGGCCTGAGTTCTGGAAAGTACCATGAGCTCCACTAATGCCTCCGTAGATGTGGGGGTTATGGGTGGGGTGCCCATGCTGTAGGTCCTGGGGTGGGATGGGATGGGGGCATTCTAGGGGAGCTACCTGAGAGAGAATGGAGTCATCAATCCATACTTCCCTCTCCATACTGCTCTTCTCTCCCTTTTTCTTTAGCACCGTTTAGACAGCATGTGCCCAAGAATGATTGTGAATGATGAGAAAAAGAAGTGAGTGAGTGAGTAAAAAGATGTGTAAACGTGGGGCTCAGTCTTCTTGCACACTGAGCCTGACCCACTGCTTGCTCATTCTATTCCTATCTTCTGAAACATCTTCCCTATCTTTCTACTTTTTTGGGGGGATGCCTTACCTGGTGGTGCTCAGGGGTTACTCCTGGGTATGCCCTCAGAAATCATTCCTGGCAGACTGTGGGGACAATATGGATGCCAGGGATTGAATCTAGGTCCTTCCCAGGTTGACCAACTGCAAGACTAACACCCTACCATTGTGCTATTGTTCTGGCCCCCTTTCCATGTTTTAAAGTACAATCCTGATCTAGGATCAGGAAACCCCTCCCCGCTGATTTGCTCTAATCCAATGATTTCTTGTGGGCTGGAAGTCACTTGAAACTATTTTGACATTGCCTTGAACTACCATTTTTCTTCTTATATTTATGCCTTGCATCCCATACAATGCATACCAGAAAGGAAAGGATTTTATTGTATTCTGTTCTCTGTTCCCAAATGCTGTGTAAACCTGGGAAACAAAAGCTGCTTAAAGGCTTGCCTTGGAAGCAAAAGGCCTAGAGAGCCCAGGCAGAATATTTGGCAGCCACTCCACCTACCAGGTGTACTACCTAAGTCACCTGCTTTCTTGGAGTTTTCTTCTTCAAGGAACTAAGAGTGAAGAATCTGTGGTTAAGGGTCCTGTCAGCTTATTCTTTGCTCTTCTGGCCTCTCTTTCGACTATTCTCCCTCTCTGCTCATTCCATACCTAAGAACCATGAAGGCATTGGTTTATTTCTTTATTTTATTATTGCTATCTTATTTTTTGGGCTATACCACCAGGTGGTGCTCAGGAATGACCCCTGACTCTGTGTTCAAGAGTTAGTCCTGGCAGGTTTGAGGAACCAGGTGGGGTGTGAGGTATCAAACCCAGGTTGGCCATGTGTAAGGCAAGTGCCCTACCTGCTGTACTATCTCTCTGACCTCAAGCCCTGCAAACACTGGGTCCTTTATTTCAAACTCAAAGGAGGTGAGAGCCAGACAAGTTGGCCACCTCGGCATGCAGTCTGGGACTCCCAGTTCTTGCATGTCACCACACACTTCTAAAAAGAGCACAAAAGTCTTTACTCTTGATTCTTCTTTGTGACCTTGAGAATACCTGGTTTTCCACAATGATAGCCACAGACCATGTACAGAGTTAGCCCTGCTTGGAGCCAAGTGGGTGCTGTGCTGGGAAAGATGTGCTAAGAGTAGGAGCCATGTTGAAGGGATAAGTGGAACCAAGTGGAGTTCAATGAGCCCAGGAAGCCTGGGTCATGGTAAGGGGGAAGGATTTCTGTGGCCTGTGGGGAAAGACAAGATCAGGAATAATGGCACATGTGGCTGAAGTGGAAAGTTCTGAGGGAAGAGCCTCAGAAGGGACTGAGGTAAGCCTGTGTTCTGGACCTTAGTGGAGTGCACTTTCAGTTGAAACACAGCTGACAAGACTTGGCCTACAGTACCTATGACCTCCCAGCTTTCCATGGACTGAGTGATAATTTCCTTCTCTCCTCTTGAGGGAAATCATTTTTGGTACTCTGCCCCCAGACCACCCCTCCATGGCTATGCTCCTGAGCACCCTTGCCTCAGAACTCCATTGCTTGATTTTTGGATGACTATGCCTTCATGCTTATCTGGCAAAAGAGGCCATTAGGAGCATGTGGTTCACAGAGCCACTACGACAGGGGTGGTCAGAACTGGTTCCAGGGTCTGCAAAAGGTGCAGAGTAGCCTCACCCTCAACACTCAGGGCCTCTTGCAGGCTTAAGACTTCGCTTCCTACCATCGCTCAGTTCATCTTTCTCTAATGTCTCTGTCCCCTACCTACTATGTCAAGGTGGCAGAGAGGCCATGAAGTGGCTGCATCTCCTACCAGAAAGAGCATTGTGTAATCCAGCACCAATCCCTAGGCAATTGAGATGGCAGGGTGTGGAGGGCTGTGGTGATGGTTGGCACCCTGGCCATGTGTAGCCCCATGGCCCTTCAGCACCAGGGAAAGTTGCCCAGAGTCACACAGAAGGGCCAGAGTGTGTGTCCAATCTGCCTGACCAGGAAATAGTAAGTTCTGACAGGGTTCATCTCTATGGGGGTCCAATTCTGACAGGGTTCATCTCTCTAGTGATTCATCTCTGACAGTGTCCATTTTTCTGGGGGTCCAGCTCTGATAGGGCCCATCTCTCTGGGGATTTGTCTCCAACAGGGCCCATCTTCCTAAGCATTCATCTCTGTCAGGGTCCATCTTTGGGGAGGTCTAGTTCTGACAGGGTCCATCTCTGACAGGGTCTATCTATCTGGGAGTCCATCTTTGAAGGGTCCATTCTTTAGTGCTCCAACTCTAACAATGTCCATCTTTGGGGGTATAGCTCTGACAGGGTCCATGTCAGGAGGCCCATGTCTGACAGGGTCCATCTTTGGCAGGATCTCTCTCTTGGTTGGGGGGGTTCATCTCTGACAGGGTGCATCTCTCTGGGGTCTATATCTGACAGGGTCCATCTCTCTTGGGGTCCATCTCTGACAAGGTCATCTTTGGGGCTCCAGATCTGGCAGGGTCTATCTCTTAGGAGCCCATTTCTGACAGGGCCCATCTATGACAGGTTCACCTCTCTGGGGTTAATCTCTGACAGGGTCCATCTCTCTGGAAGTCTATCTCTGATAGGATCTATCTCTTGGGAGTTCCAAAGCAAAGGTGGTCCAGCATAGGTTAAGTCCCCATGCTGCAGGAATGGGTATCTTTCCCTACAGTCCTGTGGTAATGACTTTGGAGGGTGTCACAGAGGAGAAAAGCTCTGACCAGCAGACAGGCAGGGAGGACCCAGGCAGACAGGACCATTGTTGCTCTGGTTATTTTATATCTTTGGTTTGTGGCTGTTTGACAACAGCAGTAAAAACAGCTTATAAATTAGGTGCCAGGCTATAAAGTGCTGAGGCAGCCAGAGCAGGTGAGGAGCAGTGCCCAGCAGGTCTTGCAGGATCCTCTCCCCATTGGCTGGGACTCCACCCACTCCAGCTGAGGTGCAGCAGGGCTGGGTAGGCATCAGTCTCCCTAGTCCTTGTTCTCACCACAGAGCTGCAGGATCCTCAGAGTCTCCTCACACAGTCAGATGTTTCTCTCTTTTCAGTGCGGTCCAAATTACAAGCCAGAAACTGGAGCCCAGGGAACATAAAATGCAGGATACGAGGTAGGTAGGTTTGCTCGAGCTCGATTTAAATCAATCTCCAGATGATGTCAAATTAGGTCAGTGGGGAGGAAGGTCTGAGGTACTGGTGTGTGTTGAACCCTCTGTGGAAGAAGCCTGTGGGGAAGGACGACTCCCCCCCTCCCCCAACATGCTCCCCCAGTAGGGCAGATGTTGGACCTGGCTCCCACCCAGGGTCTCACATTCACTCTGCAATGCTCAACACTGGCTGCAGGCCTCGAGGCTTGGGACCTACCAGCCCTGGGCCCCACCCTGGGGACTGATCCCTGAATTCTGACCCAGTTGCTGGAACTCAGTATCCCCCATGGCTTCTCTGCTCCTGCCTCCAAGTCCTGGCATGGCCTTCTGTTCCCTCCATGTCTGTGAACAGGCAAACAGGGGTCAGGGCTTCCCCCATTCTGGATCAGGGGTCCCTGTCTGGGTGTAGGCCTGGTCAGGGACAGGGAGAGGGCACCCCAGAAATGAGTGCATATGTGTATATGTGCTCACATGTGTGTGCCTATTTGCAGGTGAATTTACATGGAGGTCTAGTCATGAGT
>PVKC010034702.1:0-13684 GCA_004027635.1 Crocidura indochinensis
AAGATCTCAGGGCTCAAGTGCTGGACATAAAAAGGACAGAAAGTGGAAGCAAACTCTGAGCTAAGAAAAAGATCTATAGTGCTGTTGGACATAGAATCGACATTAAAAAAATCAGCTTTGTTCCAGTAAATTACAAAAGCAAATTTAAAAAATCATCATAAGGAGCCAGAGCGATAATACAAGAGGAAGACACTTTCCTTGCACTCAACTGACCCAAGTTTGATCCCTGGCACTACAGATGGTCTCTGAAGGTCCACCTGGACTGAATGCAGAGCAGAGCCAGAGATAAGTCTTGAACAGCACTGGGTGTTCCCCCAAACAAACAAATAGACATAAACAACAACAAAAAATTGTTAAAATTTCATTTAAAATATTTTCATATCTAAAAGCTAATCTGCAGAAACACTTACATTGCAATAACTAAAAACCTGGGAGATTATTTGAATAAATATAAAGTCACTCATGTTTAAACATGGGTGAGGAAAATATGATGCTAATTACATACTTTAATTTATCCATTGAAATACAGTTTGAGGAGGATGAAAGAGAAAATGCAAGAAATACAGTTTGCTCTAATGGACTCTGAATAATGTATTCTTTCTTTCAGAAAAGCAGGATGAATATTTTGAAAAACATACAGTGGTGTTGGATATTGTATGACTGAAACTCAATCATTAATAACTTTGTAACTATATCTCATGGTGATTCTATTAAATAATTTATTCATTAAAATAAAAAAATAAACACAAAGAGGTATTGTATCTTGCATATAACAAAATTGTTAGGGAGGATAGCTCAGTTTCAATGGATAATTAGAACAAGAAGAGACTAAATTCTGAATGTCCATAAAATTCAACTTGGAGTGCATTAATATTTATCTGTTCATGGCTTTTTTGATAATACTCCATAAAAATCATCAATAGAGAACAAATGAAAGTGATGTGAGAATGCCAAGGATCTTTTGGAAATGTTGTATAAACTGAGTTTGAAATCCCTAGCAGATGTAACTAAAACTGAACAGAAGTTCTGACTGTTGCAAACTTTCCAAGTTGGCCTGGGATTTGTACCTTCAACCAACAACTTCTGTTCACGTTTGTTCAGAAACATCTGTGATGTGAACTCACTCAGGTAAATGCGAAAAACAATGAAATGAGCCAGGAGGCATAGAAAAGAGTTAACAGAGGAGAATCCGGAATCTAGGAGTCTTTACAATTCATGTGGCATAGAATCTATTTTTTCTTTTTCTTTTTTTTTTTTTCGTTTTTTTTGGGTCACACCCGGCAGTGCTCAGGGGTTACTCCTGGCTCCATGCTCAGAAATTGCTCCTGGCAGGCACTGGGGACCATATGGGGCACCGGGATTCGAACAGATGACCTTTTGCATGAAAGGCAAACGCCTTACCTCCATGCTATCTCCCGGGCCCCAGAATCTATTTTTTCTACAACTTTGAAATTGGATGAGATCTCTCTGAGGTCTTTAAGTCTGAATGAGTAGCATTAACTATCTGAAACAAGGAGCCAGATCGTGCGTGGTTTAAGACTTTTATGGTTAGAGGTGGTAGTTGTATCACTATTTCTACCATGCTGGATCCAGGGAAGGATGCACTGTCCTTAAGCAGTTTGTCTGACTCTCCCATGTTCCTTTAGAGATCACAAGAACAGCTGCTGATTTCAAAAAATTGTCTTAATGTTCCTTTCTATTTCATTGAAACCATTTTGTATATTGAAAGGCATCAGCCATGTCACTGTATATACCACCACTATGCAGGAAAACAGAGGGGCTGAATGGGCATGAGAACTGCCTTAAGCACAATCTGAAACAAGCGCCCCCAGGCACCAGCCATTGACAGTAGCAGTCAGAAGGGGTTGGCACACAGTAATTAGAGATGGAGAGGCCTGATTTCAAGGAACAGGTTCTATTATTAGTGTAATTCGGCAGCCTGGCTGCTAAGAGAACAAAGGCAATTGCTTGTCTACTTCTAGAGAATGACTTGAGGCTGCAGGACATGTTTTCCTCCGCCCAGGGCCAGTGTTTGCCTCTCAAGTGCAGGAAGGAACTGCTGTCACCCAGGTGACAGCCTCCCGCCCCCACAATGTCTGAGCATATGGATAAACAGTGAACTGAAGAAAGACAAGAAGCAGATACTGCACTCCCGCGTAGCCTTGACCCTCAGCTGAGTCTATCACCAAATACACTACCTGCCCAACATGCTATGTGAGAGAGAGAGAGACATGATCAAAAGGAGTCATGAGGAAAAAAAGCAAAAGCTAATAAGCATAGTAGAAACAGAGAGATAATACAGCAAATAGTAAGGGAACTTGTTTTGCACCTGGTGGACCCTGGTTCTATCCCTGTCAATCCATTGTTCTTTAAGCCAAACATGAATAATTCTTGAGTGCAGAGCCAGGAATAAATAAGTCCTGAGCACTACTGGGTGAGACCCCAAAACCTCAAAAATAATAATTAATCTTTTTGAGAAACACTATCATTAATTTTATGGGGGGATGGAATTTGGACTTGGGAGCTACACTCAGCTCTGTCCTTAGTTGTCACTCTCAGCAGTCCTCAGGGAACTATATGTAGTGCCAGGAATAGATCCAGAGTCCAACATCTGCAAGGCAAGTGCATTAACCCCTATACTATCTTTATGACGCCATAGATTAAGGTTAAACATAGGCTAGGTTTTTATAGTCCTGATGGAAGAATAAATTGATTCTCCAAAAGGTTAGGAAGCTCACTCGGGGCTACTAAGAAGAAAAAAATGGGTTTGTTTTGTTATGAATTCTACAGAACATTTTGTTATGCTTTATGGAATGATTAGTGGTAGAAGAGAGGGGAAGAACACTACTTAGGGAATGAAGTTTTGTATTACTCCTGTGTGTATAATATATCATACTGTGAGTATTATAGCATAATGCTTCAGCATATTTATTTTTCCCATAATCATCAAATTAAAAAATTAACAATCAGCAATATTTCTTCTTTGTTATTGATAGAGAAGCCAAAATAGAGATTAAAAGGTGATTTTAATAAAAATTAATAATGATAAATTTATAAAAATGAAGTCCCTTTGCATAGAATGAAGAAGAAAAATGAAAAAATGTTGATGTCTTTAGCAAGTTCACCTTGATGGAGCATTTCTTTCTCTAACACATAGTCACAGGTATGGCATAGTATTTTGAGTAAAGGACAATATAAAAAGGTTTATTGTGCACCACAGTTTTTCTCTTACATTGATTGAAATGTCCTTTGATTCATTAAAATTGAGAATTTTACTTTTAGTAGTTATTAACATCTATAAAATTTTAACACCCAAATAACAAAGGGCTACTTATTAATTCAATGAGTCTCTGAGCAGCATTTTCGCCTCTAACGATCTCAGGCAGGGCTCCAGTCTCAACGTATGCCTGTCATTTTCTGTAATTAAAAGTACACACTGATATTTATGCATTCTGTCTCCTAGCAGCTGCAGTTAGATTAACTGTGAACAAAGAAAACATTTTGACACAGTTAATTATATGACCATTCTCCTTTGCTAGCAAATACCAGCTACCTCTTCAAATGAATCAAAGCAGTTTTTTTATTATTTATCTTTTTTACATAATAGTATCAATAGCCATAAAAATATGCTTCAACTTGTAAGGAGTTTTCATTTTAATTCTTCAGGTGAATAAACACCTGGTCATTTCTCATGAAGGTAGACCGATTTTTATTTGTGGAGTAATAAAAATATTAATTTTTATTTGTGGGATAATAAAAATTTTATTCTAGATTTTTAAAATTTACGTTGGGTAAAGAGAAAAATGAGATAAGGATTTACTTTCACCAGCTCTATAAATTTTAGAAAGTTAAGAATTCCTCAGTCCAGTATAGGAGAAAAATGATAATGTTTCAGAAAGTTTCACCACGCAATGCATTAGAGTGAAATGTGGGGTTTGACATTATTCTATGATTCATACTGTTGTAGCAGAGAAAGGTGATTTGGAGTCTATGTGAGATGGTGCAGGGAAATCCAGAAGAGATTGAAAGCACAAAGTTAGCTTACTCCAGGAAATTCAGACTTTCCTACGTTTCCAACTCAGATTTACTAATGATATGCAGAAATCATTTCGGGTCACTGTCTTCAATCCTTGTTGGAAAAGAGCTGGGATGCATGAGCAGATTCTTAACCCAACCTAAATAAGGCTCATCTTAAGTGCTGGAAGAAGGCAGAGAAATGCTACCAATATAAGTCATCTCTTTTTTCATCTCTGTTTCATTTTTTCATCTCTGTTTTTCTTCCATAATCTTCCCTATACGCTTCCTCTCTAATTCAAAATATAAAATCAATAGACTTGAGGATATTACTAACTCAAGCAGTGCTTCTCAAATTTTTCCCAATGATGGCCTTAAACTTTGTTCCTTCCTGTGAGTTGTCTTGTTTTACCAGCTTCTTCCTTCATCTCATGTCATGCCTTCTCCTTTCACTTAAATGACTTTTACCTATGACCTTGCTGGAACAAATGACAATGTATTAGAGAAGGCATGTAGAATGGCTGGGCTTGTAGTCACATATAGAGAGTATAGGGTCTGATTGTTTCATAAAGTTCCATTGAAATATCCAACACTGAGCTGAAATTTATTTTGAGGCTAGGATAATGCATTTTGGAATCAAACCCATTTCCTCAGTTACTTCATTTCTCTGAAGCCTTGTTTTTTTTTTTCTATTTTCAAATTAGAGATCATCTTAATTGTCTTATAGGACTATTGTGAATATTCAGTAAACAGTGTATAAGATGCTTATCACAGTATTTAGCAAGACCCCTTAAATGGTCACTCTTATTTTTATCTTATTACTTATAAATACTAGAAGATCTCTTCTAGTGTTTCCCCTATAGAAAAACATAAAGTTGTGATTCTCTTAAATGACCAAAACTGCTTAAATTCTAAACTACTTTTTCTTTATTATGTGTGAATAACTTCTCTGTTTAATCAATAGTGCATGTAGCCTTTAATAAGAATGTGAGTATTAAGGCCAATGTGTAGAAAGAGACATTAGAATGAAGAAAACAAATGTAGATAATTCCAGAAATCAGATCTTGCTGACAACAATTTCTTTTGCAATCAAATTCCTTAGGAAGTATATGATAGTTTACTTATTCCTAATACATATATTTTTCTGGTGCCTGATGGGAATTTACTATCAGAGAAACTACTGGGGGGGGGTTATAACTTTGTTAAACGAAGGTTAGCTATACCTGTTGATATAGGCTCCTTTCCCATACCTTTGATTCATGGCAGATCAAATTCCTCTTTCTTTTGAATGATCTGAGCAGTCCAACATTTCATAGAAGACCCCCACCTTTCTCAACAGGTTCTCACACTTCCCCAACCCTTCTATTACCTGTGTTCACTTCTCTGATGACTCTGATTTATGTGTGGACAGAAGGAGTCAGTAAAGTAGAAAGAATCTGGAATACTCTCTATTGACTGACCCATTCCCAGGATGATGAATTGGGTTCAGAACCACCAGGATACACATAAAAATACTATATTAATTCACAAAGTGGTAGAACCATCTTCTCGATCCTCATTTCCTATAGAACTAAGACACCATGTAAAGCACTATGTGCTTTTATTTCTTTTTAATCTATATGTGCTTTGTGTCTCTGGAAGTTATTCATGAAGAAAGCTCAGTATATACAAGGCTGGATAAAACATGAGTGTTTTCTAGGAGTGGGATTTCCCTCACATTTGATGAGGGGAAAGGCCCTTTAAAGTAAATAAGATTCGGAAGAAAATTCATGCAGGTTATATATTATAGTAATTTCACTCAAACTATCTTGAGAATAAAAAGTCTTTCTTTTATATTGGGGAAATTTAGTAAGGCATAGTTGAATAGAAGTATTTAATTGATTATCCTCATTGGTTTTCTTTTTTAATACATTTTCCTCTTTGCTGGCTTCTAAACTTTCTCTATATAGTAGAAAACTTTTTCCAAAGAGCTCAAAGTTTTTCCCTTTCATTTCCTGATCTCAGGAAAGTGCAAGTTTTCTGTGTACTTCTAATTTTTCCTTCACCTGATAAATTCACTGCTGGGTCAATTTATGTTCGTTAGGGCACTGGGTATACTGATTTTCCAGCCTGACATGTGTTCCTGTGATGGAAGCAAGAGGCTGGCTGACAGTCCACAAGAATCCCAAGACTACAAGGTCCAGAATCATGACAGGGTTCAGCTATTTACTAGAATATTCCAGTTATAAGTTAAATGCCAGATTTCCGGATGTGAAAAGTTCAAAGGTTGTTTCAAGACATTTTTTTCCTTTTATTTCCAGGGTGACTGTGCAGCTAAACTGTTGGTCTATACCCTGGGGACCAAAGCAAACTTTCACTAAATAATTCTATCAAGATCTGGAGTCCAGAAATGCTGTTCTCAGCTTATCCACATTCCTTACACAGTTGACTCAATGCCAGAAACTCAGGACTGCCAGGACTTTCTCAAGTTTCCATTTTGCATTTCCAGGCCAAAATCATGAGGGGGAGTTAAAAGTCAAACTGTATCCTCTAAATTGTTCATATTTTAAGAGATCCAACTCTAATGTGCTTCTATTGAGCAGAAGAATGCCAAGCTGGAAGCTCGTGAGCCAATTTCTGTTCTCAGCCACATGCCTACAGCTCTCATTGGTATCAATGAGAGGTGTGTGCGTGGGTGCATGTATGCAGGCATGTGCACACGTGCCTGTGTGTGTGTGTGTGTGTGTGTGTGTGTGTGTGTGTGTATGAAAGAAGGAGAGAAGGAGAACTGGGGACAGTGTTGGCTGTATATAAATATAAATAGCTCTGCTATGGTGAAAATCTCTTCTTGAGTCTAGTACAACAGAGGTAGTCTTTTACAGTTAGTGGCTGCTTCTTCCTTGAATAAAAATAATGAAGCAGTTTCAATAATTCCTCAATTAGAATATCTGGTGACAATGATTTCATCTCAAATATTTGGCCAAGTAAAAGAATTGTTACTTTTCTTAAACTCATGTCATTTTTTTCTAATTGTAAATTCAAGCCAGATTTTAACAATACTTTGCAACACTCATTCATAGCTTAGCTCTCAATCTGCTGATATCAAATTGACTGATATATAACTTCCATGATAGCACGGAAAATCAATAGGCTCCTGAAGGGACTTTAAAAATGTATATAAGCAAAGTGCTTACACTCATGCATGCTTTTCATGCCACAAAGTTGCATGACATAGAAGGTCTTTCAAGGGAGAAGAGCTCAAAGTCAATAGTGGGGCAGGGAAAAGGGGGACACAAGAGATTCAGGGCCCTTTTGCCATTAACCAGAGGTCAGCATCCCCATGTGGTTTTAAGTATTTTGGAGTGAGATACAGCCACCTTCTAGCTTCAGGGGAAAATTTCTTTCATAGTTCAGTACAGACTTAAGCTTTGTTCATTAAAAAAAGAGATTTCTTTTAAATAGACAAAAAGTTCTAGTCATCTTCTGACCTGAAAAATTCCTAGTAAATTCCTACTAGAACTATTTCATTAATTAATAAGATTGCCTTAAATTTACTAACAGATCAGAAAATTAGTCACAAAACTTTTCTCCTTTCCATGTTACTATGTATAATAAGTTTTTAACCATTTTGTTTTACCTATTAAATCTCTCACTCCTATTCTCTTGCTATAGAACATGATGGATTAGAGCTCAGGTTTTATTTTTTTATTTATTTTTGTTTTGAGGCCACATTTATTTGACCTCAAGGATTACTTCTGGCTCAATGCTCAGAAATTACCATTGGCAGGCCGTATGGGATGCTGATAATCGAACTTGGGTTGGCTTCCTGCAAAGCAAATGCCCTACCCACTGTGCTATCACTCCAGCTCCTAGAGTTCATGTTTTAACCTCATTAACATCTGCTTAAATCCCAATTTTTGCTAGCTATCTGGGGAGCATTTCTTTCTTCTTCTTTTTTTTAAATAGAGATTTTTTTGTTCGTTTTTTGCTTTTTGGGCCACATCCGGTGATGCTCAGGGGTTATTCCTGACTATGCACTCAGAAATCACTCCTGGCTTGGGAAACCATTTGGGATGTCAGGATCGAACCAAGGTCTTTCCTAGATCAGTCACATGCAAGACAAACCCCTACTGCTGTGCTATAGCTCCAGCCCACATACTTGGTTCTTAATCTGTGAAGACTTCCATTTAATAGGACTCACTTAAAAGGTATTAAAGGTATGATAGTTATGAAAAATATTACATAGTACCTGACACACGATAATCTAGTAAATGGTGCTCCTATGAAGTAAGGTTCCAATCTTCCTTATTAAGCATATTCTAATAGTTTTCCTGCATTGTCTTACCTCATTTTTATTATTTATTCGATATACCATAGCTTTGTATTTTATTTTATTTTATTTTATTTGTTCTTTTTTTTTTTTTGAGACCTCTTGATTTTGCTTTCTTGGCCTCATCTAGCTATGCTCAGGGCTTATTCTTGGGTCTGCACTGAGGGATAACTCCTGGTGAAGTTGAGAGACTGACAAACTCAGGGTCAGCCATGGGCAGACAAATGTCTTACCTGATGTACTATCTTGTTGGCCCCCATAATACACTTTTTAAAAGCGCAAGTTCTTTCACAATATTCTCCAAACATATTTTGACTCCAAATAGCAGAAGTTCCAATGATACTAATTGATTCTATCTCAAATGCTGCACTTTCCACTTTCTACCCATCCAATTGGAAAAGTTTTTCTTTCACTAAAGACTTAAAGTGGCCACATTTGAAGCTTTCACCAATTTTACTCCAGATAGAACCAAATATCCTCTCAATTCCAGCATCATTTTTTGAAATAAAAATTTACCTATTTCTAAAACAGAATTAAATTATACTTTATTGATATTATTTGTCCATCAATGTTTTCCTGGGCTTTCAATATCTTCAATATCTTCTATAGATCACAAATATAACATGAGTACCCCATATTTTCCGGCATATAAGACGACCCTTCAACCCACGAAAAACTTCCTAAAAGTCAGGAGTCGTTTTATATGCCGATATACGGCATGCTGAAACTTGTTCCAGCTTCAGGGATGAGTGATCCGCCCCCCTCTTACTTTTGAGAAATAACTTGCTTTTAAGACTTTTAAGAAGTTTTTCCTGGGTTGAAGGGTCGCCTTATATATAGGAAAATACATTATCAATGGTATAAAGCCAAGCTTCCTTTCTGAAGAGTGTAGAAGAGCTTTTTTTCTCTTTGCTCACTAAGTTATTGACAGAATTTAATTTCTTGCACTTTAGGTCCAAGGTTACCACTTCTTTGCTGAATGGCAGTTGAGGACTATTTCTAGAGTCTAGAGTCAACCAAGTCCAAGATTCCATTCATTTATTGTCAAAGTCAGAGTCTCTGTTTATCTCCCTGATACCTTCCACATTCTTTGAGTTTTAAAGATATGATTAGATTGTACCCAATTCAGAATTTTAGGATAATCTTGCCATTGAAATGTCTTTTTTAAGATACATCTACTATATATTTTTTTGCCATATAAGATAACATATTTCTAGGTTCCAGGGCTAGGATGCAGATATTTTGTGGGAGAAAGAGCTGCCTTCTTATTGAGAGTTTGTTTATTTTTCCAATTTTTAAAAAAAAAAACCTGAAGTAATCTTTTATAATAGCATGATATAAGTTCACATGTGCATAGATAAAATTTAACATGTATACACTTCATTAAAGTTCTTTTACTTTATATGTGTCCTTTTTATTGTCGCCCTTTCCAAATGATAACTATACTAAAAGAGCCAGGGATATTTTAAGCAGTAATTAAATAGCATTTTTGAATGACAAACATATACCATACACATTATAATAAATTCTCAGGTCTTTTGAGTGTATAGTATAATGATTATATAGAGCCATAAATCAGTCAATTTGATAGTTTTATCTCATTTATTTACTGTAAATTTTGTTAAGTTTCTAGGCCTTTGCTCTTCATAGAAATATGTAAATAAATTATAACCAAATAAGTCTTCCTATAATTTATACTATACATAAGATTGTAGAAAATAAGTCACCCAAGATCTCTGGCTCTCTATTTTTTGTAATTATTTGCAGAAATATTTATCATTGACATAAAAACAATGTGAATTCAGATATTTGCTAAGAAAATGAGTCCCATGTGCCTATCTTTGTGAAAACTGGTAGGGACAAAAGTAGGTAAATCATGGTATCATCATTGTAAGAATTAGAGAGCAATTGGGAGATAGAAAACTTTAAAACTGATTATATTAAAAAAAACTGATTATATTTATGTGACAGGTAAGAAAGGAGCATGTTTTGGGATAAAAAGACAAAAACACATACTCAATAACAATCCTTTCATTCATAATTATTAGTACAATCCTATTAAGAATATAAACATGTGCTATTATAATGTAATTAGATTAACAATAGACATATTTTCAAGTAATAAAAGTCTTTCATGCCTAGAGTAAATCTGATGTGTTTAAAAATATGAAACTGCTTCCTGTGGAATACAAGGGAATATTTCATATAGTCATAAAGGGATGGAATGCAAAAGTGTTTAGCGTAAACAAAAATCACAGACCCTTCTTGCAAATTAGGAGGAGAAAAGGTCAAGGAATGGATTTGTGAATGGATTGTGGTGTTATTGAGGCTTGGACCAGAATAGGTACACATTGAGTTAAGAGAAGACAATGGAATTTCCAGACAAAGAAAGGATCAAAGAATGAAATACTGTAAAGTGTTCTGAATAAACAAAACATAGAAAGTTCTGTCAATCAAAGAAAAAAAATGAAACTGGAGTCATCATCAGATACCAGATCAAGAGAGAATAATTTCCAGAAAGAAGGATGGGCCTTTTTCAAAGAAACATGGAAAGTGATGTATGTAGTTTAAAACAAAAAGTGAAATGACAACAGATTGCTATATTCCATTAGCATTTGACTAATGTCCTCCCTTTATCACCAACACACACAGTAACACTAACTTATTCTAAGAAACTGTACTTGCCCTAACAACCTTTTCTCCTTTTTGCAAAGCCAAATAGATCGTGAAGACAGTTGGGCAAGGTAGTCTGAAGTTCTACACAAAACTGCATTTAAAGGATGCAGGAAAATTTGAAAGATCTGCATCAGAGTAGACTGATAAAGAAACTTCTCTTTAGCCCTTTCTGTCTCAAGATGTAGACAAACTTTCCAGAATCTTTCCAAAGACCAATACTTGAAAGAATAAGGAGCAAGCCTTCATATAAAAAAAAGAGCACAGATATACTGTTATCAGGGTCAAAGTAGGTTTCAGTGTATGAAATAAAACACAGCAGACTGCAACCTAGCTAACAGAGATTTAAAATAAAGTCCTTGACAGAAATATTTGTGATTAGACTTGATCTCGCAGTAATATTATGTTTACTGGCAGATAACTAAAAGAGTAGAAAAGCAGGATTGCTATTCTAAACATGAGTTCGAAGACATGGATATTTTACATCTTTGTCAGAGTACATGGAAGCACTAAAAACCAGAGAACAATACGAAAAAAAAAAAGCAAAAACAAAAAAAGAAATTTGAAAGTTATGCCCAACATGTTCCAATGTAGATGTTCAGCAGTTGAGAAATGAGACCTTTCAGTTATTCATTGAATTACATTTTGCTATTTTTTAGTTTTATTTTTTATTTAAGTACCATGGTTACACATTTGTTTATACTACAGTTTTTTTCGCAGATAAAGTTGTTTATGATTGAGTTGAAGTCATACAATATATAACAACCTTCATCAGTGCACAATTCCCACCACCAACGTCAACAGTTTCCCTCTCACCCTTCTTGATGCCCTCTTCTTTCTCATCCACCCGCCTATGCCTGCTGCTATGGCAGACATTTTACTTCTCTCTCTCTCTCCCCCCCTCTCTCTCTCACTCTCTTCTTTTTTGACATTGTGGTTTGCACTGCTGTTAATGAAAAGGTGCCATGAATGTCCCTTTCATAATAGACCATTTTCTAATCTAACTGCACTATCTACTTTTCGTGGTAAGCTTCCTACTATTGACTGGTCCTCTAATTCTCATCTCTATTGTCTCTAGGTAGCATCATCCCCACACTGTCTTTTATTTTTCTTATGTTGCACAAATGAGTGAGCTTATTTTATGTTTATTTTACTCATTTAACTCAACATAATATTTCTTTTTTTTTTGTTTGTTTCTTTATTTTTTTTTTGGGGGGGGGGCTCACCCAGTGATGCTCAGGGCTTACTCCTGGCTATGCGCTCAGAAATTGCTCCTGGCTTGGGGACCATATGGGAAGTTGGGGTATCAAACCACTGTCCATCCTATGCTTGCGTGGGTAAGGAAGCCGCTTATGGCTTGCTCCACTACTCCTGCCCCATCTCAGCATACTTCTATGCCCATCCATGGATAAGCAAATTTCATGACTTAATTTTGATAATGGTTGCATAGTATTCCGTTTACACTTTGTTCTTGAACAGTAGCTTGAAGAAACTCATTGAGAGAGATTCAGATGGAAGAATCAGAGGAAAGAATGGCAGACGGAACCACTCAGACTTGATCTCTGAGTTGGAAAGAAAACAAAGAACATTTTCTCTCCTGATCTGATCCTTCGTGACATCTTCAATGCTCCTTGGTGTAAATAAAGCAAATAGAAAAGAAAGGGGCCTTAAGCAATTCTTCTCAAGCTGTAACTTTAGATATGTCATTTTGGATAAATTGTTGGAATATGCGATTATACCTCTTATAAAAAGGTATAAATAGGTTGCATACTAGCTATAGGAAGATATATTAACCTACAATACTCAAAACAGTTGTGAATTTTTTTAAGTTTATTTGTGTCCAGAGTTTATAAAAAATAATTCCAAGAGGAGGAGGAATGTTTTTTCCATATAAAGTACAGAAGAAAATTATAGATCAGGGAATAGAGATGACAAGATGGAGTAAAAAACATATGATAATTACTAGAAGATAGGAGAGTCTAAGTACAAGTCTAAACCTTCAGATCACATAGGGTTTCTTCTATAAATTTTTCAAAATACTAAGTGGAAAAAGTGCATTTTTAAAAAGTTTGTAATTTATGGCTCTTTTCATATGCTGATCTCAGTTCATCATCAAGTCTCTCTTTTTTCACAAACCATCTGGGAGATTGACAAGTCACATCTCACCAGATGGAACCGCATCCCAGAATCTCTCTTCCATGGCACCCTACCACCATGCTAAATCCTGGAATGCTTTGATACAATGTTCCCAGTTATAAAGAATTCTGTAGCTTGTGGCAGTAAGGGCCATCAATGCCCACTTGTTTGCCAAGGCTGAAAAAGGATATGATGGTAACTGCATGCTAAAATATTGTTAGGTCTGAATGTTCAGCTAGCAACAAACAGCCTAGTAAACCTCCAGACAATGACTTGATGACTCTGTTGTGAGATAAAACAATTTTCACAAATTTTCTTTAATACTAAAGTTTTTTATAATTCCTTTACCATTTATCTATAACAAACAATATAAGGTAAATTATGCTGTGCTGTCAACATGCAAGTTTGGGGGGTGGGTGGAAAACTAGGGAATGTAGTGGGATTGGTGTTGGATTGTTGAATGCCAGAAATGACTGCATTATTAGCAATTTTGTAAAAGATTGTGTTCAGATAAATCAATACAATTATTTGATAAAAGAAAAGAATGTATTC
>PVKC010034703.1:0-13667 GCA_004027635.1 Crocidura indochinensis
AGAGGTCAGAGCCCCAGGGTACAGACTTGGCATGCAGGAGATCTGGACTTGATCCTTGGTACTGCAGGGCCCCCTAATACCAAGCTGGGAGTAGCCCTAAGTAAGTCAGATTCCCAAACAGGGGGCATGGCCATGGGGCATGGTATGGCAACCCCAAAGCCCAAACAAAAACAATTCATAAGATATATGGCTATTTATGACTGAAACCTAACTACAATCATGTTTGTAATCATTGTGCTTAAATAAAGATTTTATATATTAATAGAAAAAGATATATAGCTATGTATATGGCGTCAGATACCAAGTTTAGACTCAATTACTGGACCAATCCCCACATCCCATTTTCTCTCCTGGCTCTCTACGATGTCTTCTTACTAACTAACTAACAATATGCTCTCAGCATATTGGGTTTTGTTTTGCTTTGTTGGGCATGTACAGCTTGCTTGGGGTTATTCCTGGCTCTGTGCTCTGAGGGTCTCTCCCGGCAGGGCTCAGTGGAGGCCAGATATGCCTTTATTTAATTTCTTTGATTTTTTTTCTTTATCTTCTATTCTGAGTGAAACCACATGGCATTTCTCTCTCTCAGTCAGACTTATTGTACTCAGCATAATACCCAGTAAAATAAAGATAAAGACCCCGATTGGAGGGTATCTGCTCCAATCCTTCAAGATAGATAAGGATAGTGCGAGAAGGCTGAACCTGTCAGGAGCTTAGCTGGCCTGCTGGTTCCTTCTGTTCTCCCTCCAGCTGCTGTGGGGCTTAATGGAGAAGACAAGCATCCCAACCACAAGTTCTCTGCTGCTTTGCACCTTTTTATGGCCCCACAGGATGCTGAGAGGCAGAGGGAGAAAATCAGGTCCCTTCCACCACAGTACATTTTTCAGCTTTCAGCTGCCCTAAAGTACTTCTTGAGTCTTTGCAAATCCCACGCTGGAGATATCAGACCTCAGATAAAATTCTCCTTCCGCCTTAAGATGAATTAACACTGGCATATCTGAGTGCTCTCAGCGTGTTCCAAAAGTGCTAGAACTTAGGATGGGGCTGGAAATATTGATCCCTGGTTTTTGTGATTTGGGGTATTTTTGTTGTTGTTGTTGTTGTTTTTGATTTTGAGCCACACCTGGTGTTGCTCAAGAGCTGCTTCTACCACTTTACACTGGCTATGCTCCTGGCAATGCTCAGGGGGCAGTGCAATACTGGAGATCAAACCTGTGCTTCCAGGGGTCGAAGCGATAGCACAGCAAATGGGCACTTGCCTTGCATGCAACCAACCTGAATTCTATCCCTGGCATCCCATACGGTCCCCAGAACCCTTTTAGTTTTTTTTGTTTTGGTTTTGGGGCTGCATCTGGCCATGCCCCCACCTTGGGAATCTGGCCAACTTAGTACTATTCCCAGCTTGGTATTACGGCAGTGTTTTTCAACCTTTTTGTGCAAAGGCATACTTTTTTCATGAAAAAAAAATCACAAGGCATACTACCATTAGAAAATGTTAAAAAAAATTTAACTCTGTGCCTATATTGACTATATATAAAGTAATTCTTTTTTTTTTTTGCTTTGTTTTTGTCTTTGTTTTTGTTTTTGGGTCACACCCGGCAGTGCTCAGGGGTTACTCCTGGCTCCATGCTCAGAAATTGCTCCTGGCAGGCACGGGGGACCATATGGGGCACTGGGATTCGAATCGATGACCTTTTACATGAAAGGTAAACGCCTTACCTCCATGCTATCTCCCAGGCCCCTAAAGTAATTCTTTAAATAGGAATCAAATACACAAAAATTATTTTATAATTACTTTATTATGAAATAATAAAGTATTTTATAATTGTTCATATTTGTTTACTTACTCAGTGCAAAACCGCATGTTACGAATGAAATTGGAATTTTTCCCATGGCACACCAGACAATATCTTGACCATAGCCAGATGTGGTCTGAAAACAAAACAAACAACACAAAGTAACCCCTAGATTCCCACACGTAGAAGATGTTCTCAGATGTTGGGTTGACTCTAGTCTTAGTCCTGTCTTTCACCACCATAAGCACTGTGCATAGCCGATTTTTCTAGCACTGGGCTGGTTAGTGTCACCTGAGGTCAAGGCATCCCTACCTGGTGGGGGGATTTGCAGAGTCCTCTGGACAGTGAAGAGGGTGAGCAGGGAGTCTCAGGAAGAGATTTAGATACATATTCAGTTCCTCACTGTGAGCTTGTTTGTCTGTGGTTATTCTTGGCACCTCCCCTGGGTGGAAAGACAATTGGAGGTATCCTTTGAGGGAAGCTGTCTGTGTCTGTCTCAGGCACAACTGCTCCACCTGTAAGATAACAGCATCTGTGTAAAGGGTACCATGTATACTCACTCAAATGAGCATGTGCCAAAGGAGAGAAGCCAGCTCACTCACAGGATGGTGTGAAGATATGGGGACCTGGGATCCAGAGAGATGGCACAGGGGTAGGGCATTTGCCTTGTATGCGCCAACCCAGGAGGGACCCAGTTCAATTTCAGCAACCCATGTGGTCCCCCTGCTTGTCAGGGGTGATTTCTGAGTGCAGAGACCGGAGTAACCCTGAGTGCCACTGGGTGTGGCCCAAAAACCAATCAATCAATCTATCAATAAAATAAAATAAAAATATCTGGGGACCAAATATCTGTTTTACCTAAAGAAAAGGAATAGTAGAGGGCATAAGAGATAGGACAGGGGTCAAGGCACATGCCTCATTTGCAGCCCACCCTGGTTAGATCCCCAGCACCATATATGTTTCCCCTAAGTCAGGAATAATAATTAAACATCACCAGGTATGGCCCCCAAACACCCCCCCCCAAAAAAAAGTAATAAACATAGAACAAAACCCTGCAACCAAACCCTGAGAACAGGAAGGGGAGAATCGAGTCCATGTGTTTAGTCTTCTTGAAACCCATTGTGAACAGATGCACAGACGGCAGCACACACAGCTTTCTGCAAGCCTTATGGCATGGCTAAGGCATAAGAGTAAGTACCCTAGAAGCCCAGAGCCAGGCCTGCAGGGGTTTTTTGCAGAGAGAGGGCCCCAGGGATCTATGAGCTATGAAGAATGTGGGGTCAGATGGATCCCTGATCTCATGGATTGCTTCCCTGGATGGCAGGACTCCTCTTTGTACTACCTGTTTAGTGAGATGACAGGCACTAGGCCCCTTGTCCCACTCGGGGTGTGTCTGCAGATCCCACTCCCACCATCTGGGGTCCTCTCCATACTTCTCAGGGTCAGCTGCAGGGCTAAGCCCAGGCAATGTTAATGCATCTTCCCTGTGACAGCCAGCTGTTTGTCCAGGGACAAACAAGCTGGGATCCATCAGGGAGAAGATGACAGAACAGAGGACACACCTGTCTATTTCTCTTTGATCTTCTTTGACCAACTGAAAATCCCTTTCTTTTTTTTTTTTGGCCATATCCGGTGACGCTCAGGGGTTACTCCTGGCTATACGCTCAGAAGTCGCTCCTGGCAGGCACGGGGGACCAATGGGGAACCGGGGGATGGAACCGCGGTCTGTCCTAGGTTAGCACAAGGCAAGGCAGGCACCTTACCTTCAGCGCCACTGCCCGGCCCCCTGAAGATCCCTTTCAACACATCCTGCAGCCACTTGCTAGTTCCTTGTCATGTGATATTAAGGAATCATTTCAAACTTAGTCCCAAGAAAAAGAACTGTGTTTGGGTCCATTAAGCAAAGCCAAGAGATTAATACCTCGTCACTATCTAGGGCTGCCTCAAGCCACTCACTTGAATGACCCACAAAGACCCATGGACAAGATGTGACTGGAAACCTCCACCAAACCTGAAAACACCAAGGCAGGGGCAGGGCAGAAATGTCCAGGATCTCTGGGGAGGGAGCTCTTCTGTAAACCATATTCCTGCTCCTGCTAAAAAATCCTCCTTAAGTTCCCTTCTGAAAGCCCCTCCACAGTCCTTGTACCACGAGTGTTACCTCCGCACTCAGAATGAAATGGATCATTCTGTTAGGCCACTAGCACCCCGCTCCAAGTTTTCTCCAAGTCTTCTGCAAGATCCAACACTTCTTATTGGCATTCTCTTCCTGTCAAGGTGAGCTCTTCCAAACATGCTCATGCAGCTCTTGGCCCTAGGAACATAGCTAGTTAGCTTGCTGGCAAACCCAGCAACCCACGTGAGCAGTAGTTGCCAGCATGGGCTAGGAGAATGGCCGCAAGGGAGCTCTTGTTCATGGAATGCCTTTTGCTTCTGTGTTAGTACTCTGCTCCCTCATAACTCAGAGCCTTTCTACCTGCACCCCTGCAGTCTGGAATTTGTTCATCCATCTCTGCAACAGTGCTTGCCAAACTTTTCTGCAGTACCAGGCGCTCAGGTCACCAAGGTGCTTCGTGGCCTCAAGATTCAAGTGATGCTAGGGGGGATTCCCCTCCCCTTCTCACTATCCATCAGAACTGTCGCTCTCCCAGTATCTAACTGTGATTTCACCTTCAGAAATAGGTTTGGCGTGTGGCTGCAAACGTGTGTACCTATGATTATGCACACACACGGCAACATTTTATAAGATAGCTCCCACCTTTGCTACACAAGATGCATTCTAATAGGTTTGTTGCTTTAGCCCATACTACCGTATCCTAATTGACCTTAAATGCTCTCTTTGTATTCTATTAACGGCCTGCTAATAGATAGCAAATACCTGTACTTCCAAAGCAGCGAAAGGAAGAAAAGTTTTCCTGCTTGTGGCAAGACCCATTAAATAAAATCTTATCCTTTTGCAGCATGGGAGAAGGATTATCATGCTACACCCAGTGGTTCTCAGGGATTATTTCTGGCTCTGCTCAAGAAACACTCCTAGAGGGGCTGAGGAAATCATGTGCAATATCAGCATGTGTTTTAAATTATTATCTCTCCAGCCCTCAAATCTTATCTTAAATGAATTCAAGCAACCCTTTACTTAAGTTCTTCTATAAATCAAATATATTCAACTAATTAGCTTACATTTATAAAGATCCAACTTTCTACCTTGGGGTTTGCTGAAAGCAAAGTTTGGCCTACTAGCCAAATCCAGTTATTGGCCTACATTAAAAAAAAATTGATAGAATTTTGCAGCACAAAATGAAGATTGTATGAACTCACATTGCTGAGTCTATGCTAATTGGTTCATAGTCACACTCGCTTGCAGAGTCTGAAGCTGTGTTGACACTCCTCTGCCTGAACTATTTTCTGTGTGGTCCTTTATGAAGTGTGCTCATCTTGGCTGCTGACAGGTCATTCTTCTGCAAGAGAGATGAGATGACCCTTTCCCCTCCTCCACACACATAGACATGGTTTTGCTGGTGTGGAGCTTGGCTTTTCTGAGCTCTTCTCTCAGGAGTTCTAGGGTGATGAAGGACAAGGATGTGTACTTTGGCTTTCTGTGGTCCCAAAGATCAATCCCAGAGCCTCAATCATGCAAAAAGCAAGGTGAATGCTCTGTCTTTTTTGCCACACCTTCTTTGATTTTAACTTCAAAGACAGAGAAACTTCAAGGGTTCTCAACAAATATTGTCTCAGGGAATATTCAGTAAAGACCAAGAGTCCACTTGTCTGGGTTGGGAGGCTGAGGCAGATGGGAGTTGCTTAATGCAGAGAGATCAGTGGTAAGGGACAGAGAAAACAAGGGCAGAGCACTCAGGATTCATCAGCAGAAGGCCACCTGGATTGACAATCATGACAGCCATATAGGAAAACTGGCTTCCTGTCCTCCCTCTCCATGGGGATTCCCTCCCCAGACACCAGCTCTTCCTACAGCAGGCAACACCTTCCTAGTACCCACTGGGGTGTTGTCTAAGTTTCTAACCTAGGAACTCATAGTCCACCACTTGCCAGATCTGATTTTGTCCTATATGTAGAGGGGTCTAGGCATTCAATGAACCTGAGGTTTATTGGAAGGGAATTGCAGTTTGGACACCACACCCAGTGGTGCTCAGGAATACCTGGCTTTTTGCTTGGGAGTGACCCTTAGCAGTGTTCAGGTGATCACATGCACCTTTGGGTCAATGGGATGTAAGGCAAGCTCTGGACTATCGCTCCTGCTCCGAACCTGGGATTTCTCTCCCATAATTCTGGTGTGTCAAGATGGCAGACGTGTCTAAGCTTCCACAACTTCTACTGGAAAGTTTGGGGTGGGGATGCATGGGCTGGTGGTGATGTGTCCAAGTTGCATTTATGCATTATGTGTGGTGAGTACGTATGGTGTATGGTATAGTTTACACATGTGATAGTATGTGTGTAGTGGAGTGTGTGGTGTGTGTAATGTGTGTGTTGTGTGGGTGATATGTGTGGTGTGTGATGACATACATGTATGTGTGGTGTGTGATGGTGGTTGTGTGGTGATATGATGGTGTGTGATATCTGCTATGGTGTGGATGATTGCGTAAGGAATGCGTGGTATGCCGTGGGTAGTGGTGTGGGTGATGTGTGTGGTTGTGTGTTGTTCCTTTGTGCGTGCTTCCCTGTGTGTCTGTGGGATGGGGGATGATGAGATTGAGGATTGGGTGAGGGATGAGAATGAATTGGGAGGGATGGAGAGCTTAAGTGGCTGAGTAGATGTTGGCCTGGGTCAGAATCAGCCTCCACCCTCCACCCTCCACACAAGGGCCCTTCCTTGCTCCATCCTACTCTTGTGTCTTCCTGTGAAGGCCCCTTAGTAGGGGGAGTGGAACTAAGGAGAGGCCTTATAGGAGCAGAATTTTCCTCATCTCCTCACTCTCTGGCTCCTGCCCACCCAAATTTTGTCATTTGAGGGGGATCCTTACTTAGTCCCCTCTGCTCTGCTGAGGAGCAGACCTCTCCCTCTCATATGCTAGGTCTTAACTTGACCTGCATTTCGCAGAAGTCAGTTTGAGTTCAATTACAGTAGACTGCCTGATCTCATTTATTTTCTCTTGTATACTTGAAGTTAGGACAGCTTTAATTTAAAATGGAAATTTATGCAAATACTATGTAAATTAGGTCATTCCCAGATTAACTGGGGGGGAAAAATCTGGTTGCTTTAGCAGGCACCATCTGTTCTCTCCTCATTCTTTCCATAGCTGAACCCTACCCCGCCCCGTTTTCCCAATCTACTTGGGAACTTGTTTTCTAGGCACTGAAAAAAGATCTTTCAGAAGAAAAAGAATCACCTGTCAGCTTTCCAGGTGTGCCACTCAGATGTCCTTTCTATTGTGGGAGGCAGTGGCCAGATCCTGACTCAGAGCTCTTCTTTAAGGAGAGAGCTATGGCCTGTTGGTTCTGTTCAGAGTCAAGGCCGATCTCAGAATGAGCTGCTTCCCTCCACATCCAGGTCACAGCCTCCAACGTCTCTCTTAGTGCCTGTTGCGGAGAAAAATTTGGGACTGCACAGTCATGGAAACATTGGGGTTTGACTGCATGCAGATAAGGTCTCCCATGTCCAGGGTGAGCGAGAGGAAGATAGAAATGAAGTCAGCTCCTGGGGGTGGAGGGTGGGTGGCCCCAGAGAAGATGTAATTTCAGAACATAAGCACCAGGTGGCACCACAACCCTCTGCCCCCCACACTCCACTGACCACATGCCAATTCCTGCTAAAGCAGAGAAGAAAATAATTGCCCCACCCCACCCCACCCCACCCCAATAGCTCTGTCAAGAAATCACACGCAAAACATAAATCATAGATGCCTACAAATCAATCCAGTCCATTGTCACATGGGGTCCATGATATCCAGAGGAACTCTAAGATCTCAGGAATCCCATGAATTCCAAAATGCACCTTTCAGGGGGAACAGTGAAGGATTTTTGATCCCAAAGGGTAAAGAATTGACTCTGGCCTCTCCCCTAAGGATGACATGGGGAATTTCCTGGGCAACAGCCCAGGCCATCTTTGTCCATCTATTTCAGATAGACACTGAGCCTGTCTGCTGCACTTTCTCCACAAAGCAGGGCCAGAATAGGACCACACCTCTTGGCCTGAAAACACTGTCAAGAAGGAACACAAGCTTCACACCGAACAAGCAACAAGTCTTACCTTCTGAGATGCTTTGTGTATTTTATTTTTCTAATGAATTAAGGTGTTTTCCCTCTCCACTTCCCACCCGTTTTTCACTGTTGCATGGCCGAGGCAGCCCTGCTTGCAAGGGCTAAGACATAAGGTCATATGGTTGGTTTTCTTGCTTGCTGGAGGTTTTGAGGTGGTCCCAGGAATCCAGAAAATTCAGCAAAATGGACATACTGCCATCATCACATTGAATGTAGGGACTGAATTTCTGGTCTCACTCACACCTGTCAGGCAGGCACTTTCTGCCAGACTGATTCCCATTCTCCTCTCTGCTGTCTGTCTTCTCACCCTGGGTCATACTACCCTCTGGCAGGTGCTGAAAAGATCCAGGTAGAGGGGAGCATTACCTTAGGTGCAATTAGGGAACCCTCCTCTGTTTGCCTAAGAAGGGTAGAATTCCAAACGAGTTGGGAACTTGTGGAAGGCGTTTCAAAGCTATTTGGATATTGAGATATTTTGTTTAACTCTTGGCTAAACAAGGGAGTTTCTCTTAATGAATCTACAGTGGCTTTGATCACTCCATGATTTCTCACCACTGAGTGTTTATATAAGTCTCATATATAATTAGTCTAATATATGGGTCTCTGGTTAAGTCTGTTTCAGTGTGAGAGAGAACCTGTCTAACCATTTAGCTAACTGGGGATCTTTTTACTTACAATGCCTGAAACTGTGGCCCACAGCCAGAGAGAGCAAAAAATCAGAGTGTGGAGAATTCTGATGAATGATGGGCCTTGCATAGTCTCGAGGTCGGAAATGTGGGGGCAGAAGGCGGGCATGAAGGCAGAAGTGAGATTGAAGCCGGGGATGGGGTGAGCACTCAGGGGGAACTGCAGGTGAAAACTGAGGCTTCAAAGTTTAAATTCAGCCTCTTGTACCCAAAAAAAGAAAAAGTTTCAGACATGATTCTGCCTGGTATTAATGTTCTCTCCTTGTTGTGATGAGTGTTTTAAAATACCAATTAAAAACCGCATTTACCAGGACCAGCGAGAGCTAATATAGGAGGAGTCAGGCTGCATACCTTGCTGTGCCTACCTCGGTCCAACCCCCAGCAGCACATGTTCTTCAGATGGCCCTGAAGGCCCAAATCACCTCTGGGTGCCCGGAGCACTCAACTCAATAACCTTGTTGGCTGAGAATCGCAAGTAGTGGGTGACTCAGATTCCCTGAGCATCACTGGGGAGTCCTCCTCTACCACCTGCAAAAAGAAAAGCAATCCCATTTACCAATGTTTCCCCTTCTCTGAGAGATGTGCCAGTAAATGCTTGTGTGGGGTTCACATGGTGAGACTGGTCTATGGGGTTCCTTAGAACGCTGGGCCTGGAGCCATGAACAGAGAAGAGGGTCTGTAACTTGGGGTTGACTTCTGAGTCTGCTCCCAGATCTTCACTCCATTTCCTGAGCAAGCCTTGCAGAACAGGGGCTCTGTGCCAGAGTGCCTCACCTGCACCTTTATCAGGGGCCTCCTGGCAGACCAGAGACTGAGAACAGGAATATCAGGCTGGGTTGCTGGAAGCTGGCCAAGCTCAGCAAGATTCAAATTGTCCAGATGACCCTGTTGAGTCATGCCTGGCCCTGAGGCCCTCCTCAGGAGGCGTGTGCAGGCCTGGCTGCAGCCAGAGACTTGGCTCCTTGTTGCCCTTCTTTCCCCATGCTGGCTTCCATGACTGGCCTGGACTACTGTGCCTCCTTTGTCCCCAGCAGCCAGGATAACTGACCAGCGTGGTCTGGAGCTCAGCCCAGGGAAGATGAGACTCCAGTGGCATCACAAAGAGCCACTTGTGTATCCCTGACAAGAGGGTTTGTTCTTAGCTGGGTGATGGTCCCTGGCAGATCCTGGCATGTGGGGAGCAGACAGCTCCCTGACACTCACCCACAGCAGCTCAGTTCATCCCAGGGGCTTTGAGGAGACTGAGAAGTCATACCAGAAGGGGACAGGAGTGATTGGTGTGTGACATGGAAGGGACAAGGGAGTCTAGTAAAGAAGACTCCTTCCAAGTGGGGTCCACACTTCATGCCTGGGAAGGAGTGACAAGGAGACAATCACTTCAGGAGAGAACAGGCAAAGCCTCGGCACAGGTATTGACAGAAGAGCAAAAGTCAACACAGCTTCATGCTAGCACTTTAGCAGCTAGGAAATCACATACCCTGAAGGAAGGTCCAGCACAAAGCCTCCTGGTCTCTTTTGTTTGATTTCAAACCATAGCTGGTGATGTACATGATGATGCACTCCTGGCTGTGCATTCAGAAATTACTCTTGGCATGCTCAGGGGTCCATATGGGATGCTGGAGATCAAGCCCAAGACAATCGTTTAGGCAAGTGCCCTACCCACTGTCCTATTACTCTGGCCCCAGCCTCTTGTCTGAAGAGAGTTTTGCGGGTGACTTTGGGCAAGTGTGCGCCTTTTTCTGGAAAGCAGAGACATGCTGGTCTTTCCCTCCAAGTATCTTCTCTCTCAGAATATGAATTGGACCCCTGTCCCATCCCTTTCTGCTGGCATTGGTCTCCTCAGACTCAGTATCCATGCTTCCCTTGGCTCTTGGCCCAGATCATGACCTGACCCACAGGGCTCTCAGAATCATTTTCAAACAGAAAAGCCCATTCAGTTCACTTCAAAAGCCCAAGAAGGAGTTCCAGGGCAGAAATTTGACATGATAAAATGGTTGACAGCTCTTACTTTCAGACCGTATCCAGGTGGAAGAGGATTATCACAGGCTGCATGGTCTGTCCTGAGCATTGGAAGAATGTACATATGTTGAGGACTCACAGATAGGGTTACTCTAAGGGACACCATATCCCACAGGGGCCACCATGGTTGCCACCCAGCAGAGACTTGTTTTTAACCCTCTTCTTGGGATACTCATTCTTTTTAAATATTCAACAGGTGTAATGAAAAGAACAGTCTGCAGGGAAGGAGAGCCAGTCCCACATTCCCCAAACTGAACTTCTGCAAGAATTATATACCCACCAATCACCAAACATAAGCAGTGTTGTTGGGGGGGGGGCACTTGTAGACCCTCTGCTCTTAGGAACTGGCCACACCTGTAGTCACCCATGACACAGCGCCTCCCCTGCAAACCTCCAAAGTTTGGATCTTTCCAATTTGTATGCCAAGGGCAGCCTAGACACTGTGGTTCTCATGCTAGGCAGCAAACATTGTGAGACAAGCTGGCAAGGGTGAAGGTTGTTAGATTCCTTTTCTCTTCTGTCTTTTCTTCTCTTTCTTTCACTCCAGAATGAAAGTGTGGGGAGGACTGGGGGAACATCAATGAATGAAAACAGTATCAAGTTCCTGCTAAAGGGGAAGCAAGACATACAGGAAGTTGAAAGCGAGAAGCTGTGCTCAGAGCCAGGCACGGTGTTAGGACAGGCTCCCTTGGTTGCACACTGAGTAATAGTAGAAGTGAACCTGCACCAGCACCGAGACAGCCTTTGCCCCCATGAGATACCTGCTTGAGTGTCTTTAACTTGCCTATCCGGACTGTGGCTCAGCTCCTGTGTGTGTGAAATCCCAGGCCTGGCACTGCAAAACCAAAGGGCAGGGGGATTTAAGTTGTACTGTAACCCAGGTGGAAGATGCTAGAGGGGATCCCCCATTTCCAGATGAGGAAACTGGCAGACAGGGAGGTTCTGAAACATTACCTTGACATTACCCAGTTGCTAAGAGAAGGGGTTGGGGCTTGAAAGTCAGCAAATAGGACCTGGCTTTTCTGATCTTCCTCACCCCTCTGATCAAACCGTCCCCAGCACTCAGCAATTTCCAGGCAGCACCAGAATAAAAGGGTCACCTCTGAACTCAAATGCAACAAGGTAGGGGGTGGTTCTTCTGTCTGAGTGTAAGTGCTGCCAGGTGGATCTGAAATGAACTTTTTTATGTGTGCCAAAGATTCTGATTGGACTAGCAGCTGCTACCTTTCGGTTCCTCAGGCCCTGGCTGGCACCACCGAGGACAGGGCACCTGAGAGAGGAGAGTTCTGGTGTTTTATAGCAAAGCAAGATCTGGGAGAGACCTGGGGTGGTGGAGCTCCCTAGGAATAGTCTGCATGTCAGAGCAAGGCTGAAGGTGTCTGAGACTCCAAGGACACATCTAAAGAGGTTGTGTATTTGGGAAGGTCACAATCCTTGTCCCACCCTGACCTTAGTGACAGAAAGAGAGAACCCCAAACAAATGTGAGCTGGGGAATGAGTTCCAGCCATTCTAGCAATAAGTTGAGTGACCCTGAGCAAGTTGCTTAACATATCTGGGCGTTAATAGGGGTGAGCGCCTTTCCCTGGCCCTCTGGTGAGGATCATGGGGGTACAACTAAGCCTATTTGGTAAATGGGTCCTCCAGCATCTCTGTTGTGACTGGAAGGAGGGAATTTCTGGAGTGAAGCTTGTTTAGATTCGGGTGCTTAGCAGTTTCAATGCTTATTCCTCCCAACAGGGCACCCCACTGTCCCCTAAAACTGGTCCCTGACATCCATGATCATCCACAGCTGGGAACGTGGATATCTGAATGCCTGGGGGCAGGGCTTACATGCCCCATCCTATGTACACAGAGCTCTGCTCTACTTTTCACCCCAAAACACCATCCCTGCAGCTTATCTGCAGGTTAAGTGGGGGCTCTGCTTCGTTTTCAGAACAGAAGGCAGCTGGGACCCCCACAAGCCCCACACCTGCTGTGGTTTATCAAGAATGGCTCAGAGATCCGAGTGGCTCAGGAAGGGGACACTGCACTCCCTAGGCACCCTCCCACATGCCACCTGTCACTTAGTTTACAACCCACCCCCCCTCCAGGAAGTCTCCCTGAAGAAGGTTGAAACTTAGAGCATAGGAAGCTCTTATCTCGGAGCAGAGCTTCAAGCAGAACCCGGATTTGTGCCCTCAACCCCCATTCCCAACAGACAGGCTCTTTATTGCCAGGTAATAAATGTTTGTCACCCTATTGGGGATACTAAAGGAGAAAGGCACAGGGCCAGGGTGAACTTCTGCACTTCCCCGAGTGGGAGATAGACACTACAGCTAGGTGCTGGAAAGATCCCTGAGTAGGAACCTGGACAGTTGTTTGTTTACCTAAGGAAAGCAAACTGTTTCCAGCAGTGGGGCACTGAGTGATTTTTTTTCCCAGCAGGAGGCAGTAGTCTGATTGGTTTGGGCTCCTAGAGTACCTTGGGGAACCTGCAGAGGGGTCCCCACTGCGAATGACACAGGGAGCAGAGCCTGAGGACAGCTGTCAGGCTGAAACCTGAGAGTTGTTCTACAGGGGCCCCCTTAGCAGTTATGGTAGGCCCTTCTGAGCCTTGGATTCTTGCTCAAGGGATGACGTTATTAGAGGCCCTAATCCAATGGGCCCTTCTCCTCCAGCTCCCCTCAGCAGGGCCTGGAAGGTTGAGTTTTGCTATTGTGCTGGGCTGTGCGGCCTTGCCAGCTGTTTACATTCTGCAGACTGCCTGGGGCTCTCTTTTCCGCCCTATAAAAGGGAAAGCTGTGCATGCTGCCAGCACTGGTAGTTTGCTCAGGGAGTGTTGCCCAGGCTCTGACTGGCTGGTGCACAAGGCCTTTGGGGGGCCCTCCACACCCACCACTGTTTTCCTTGGGTGAGGCTCTTTGTGCCATGTGCTCCTGCAGCAGCTGTAACACAGTGTCTGTGTTCCATCAG
>PVKC010034704.1:0-13653 GCA_004027635.1 Crocidura indochinensis
CTTCCTTCTTTCTGGGGGCCACACCCGTTTGATGCTCAGGGGTTACTCCTGGCTAAGCGCTCAGAAATTGTCCCTGGTTTGGGGGGACCATTTGGGACGCCAGGGGATCAAACCGTGGTCCTTCCTATCTGCCTAGCACTTGCAAGGCAGATACCTTACCTCTAGCGCCACCTCGCCGGCCCTGATAAGATTCATTTTAACAGCTTAGCTTGGGGCTTCCATCTCTTCCAAGGCTAGCCAGTAAAGCTGTAAAAATGGGCCATTGTTTACATGAAGGGTGAAGGGGGATGATGTGGGTTGTGGTTGTGACTGCTGGGGCGTTGGGCTGTTCAAGGGGTTGGAGAAGGCTGCTTGCCCAATTCCAAGAAGACCCCAGAGTTTTCCACCTTCAAAATTCGTGTACCTGAAAGTTTTGTTGGCTTGATATCTTTGCTGTGATGAGCTGTGAAGCATTGAAGTTGGACTGTTGGCATGGCAGCAGCTGTGGGGTTTGGGTGCAGCTACCTGGCCTTTGGCAGGAAGGGACTCCACTTGCCACCCTCCTGAGGGCACAGCAGAGTTTTCAGTCTGAAAACTGATGCATCCTTGAGATTTAGTGGCTTGGCTTGGAGATTAGTGGAGAAGCTGAGAAGTGGGGCTATTGTTTACATGACAGCCTTTGTGGGATGTGGGTGTGGCTCACCTGTGAGTTTCTAAAATAATTTATTGAAGATAAGGATGTAGCTTAGCAGCAGAACACATACAGTGATGCATGAGATCTGGGTTTGATCTTCTAAACCCTTCTACCAAAAGTCAGTGGGGGAAATATATAGTTTGTTTTGTTTCTGGGCCATACCCAGTGATGCTCAGGGGTTACTCCTGGCTGTGTGCTCAGAAACCACTCCTGGGGGCTGGGGTGGTGGCGCTAGAGGTAAGGTGTCTGCCTTGCCAGTGCTAGCCTAGGACAGACCACAGTTCGATCCCCCCAGCGTCCCATATGATCCCCCAAGCCAGGAGCCACTTCTGAGCGCATAGCCAGGTGTAACCCCTAAGCGTCAATGGGTGTGGCCCAAAAAACAGACAGACAAAAAACAAAACAGAAAAAAAAAATCACTCCGGGTTCTGGAGACCATATGGAATGCTGGGGATTGAATTCATGTCTGTCCTGGGTCAGCTGTGCGCAAGGCAAACACTCTATCACTGTGTTATCGCTCTGGTCCCTATTTCAGATATATTGAAGTTTATTATAGGTAAGACTTTCTGAGTTCTGTTTTCTTTATTTTTTTTGTTTTTTGTTTTGTTTTGTTTTGGGGGGCTTGGGGTCACTCCTGGCACTGCTCAGGGGTTACTCCTGGCTATCTACTCAGAAATTGCTCCTGGCAGGCACAGGGGACCATATGGGATGCCGGGATTTAAACCAACCACCTTAGATTCTGTATCGGCTGCTTGCAAGGCAAATGCCACTGTGCTAGCTCTCCGGGCCCTTCTTTATTTTTTTAAGTGATAAATTTTCGATTGTTTTTACTCTCTAGAATTTGCTACATACAATCTTGCCTGAAATTATACACTATAGAATTATTGAGAAATGGATTTTCTCAAGTTTTTAGAAATCATTTAGAGCTTCATAAGAAGTCATTTTTCCTCCTTTATTATATCTTAAGATTTCAAGTCTGAGAAACCTATGACAAGAGTTTAAAAAGTGCATGAGTCAAAGTACAGTTTAAATACGAATAAACACATGTTCCATAACCCCAAAAATATCTAACACAAATACTATTTCTTCCATACAATACAGCCTTTAGTGAACAGTGGTTTTCACCTGAAAGGCACTGGTGACAATGTAACTATGATGAAGAGGTGCTACTAGTAGTCAATGGACAGAACCAGGGATCTGTTAAACATCCTATAATCTACAGGATGAATCCCACAACAAAGCATCCAGTCTGAATGTCAACAGTGCCAGCTTAAGATCCCATGTTTCAGCGTTAACTCAGTTTTTACTTCAAAAGTTGTGAGTTGTGTTTTCTGAGCCTTGTTTTTCCAACTACAGTTCCCAAATAATGGGAGACAAAAGTTTAAAAGCTCAATTGTTTCTTCTAGGTCATTTGAGAAGCTTTCTAGAAACCATGAAGAGACTTTTACTGGCTTGTGATTTTAATATTGTAATAGGAATTGTAAGTTTTGCAAGTAGTCATTCTGTTAAAATATTAATATTCAGATTTCAAAAATTCTTCTCCCTCCACACTGTTTCTGTAGCACACCAGATACAACTATTTTTTAATACTCAGTATTCTAAAATACATTTAGAATTTTTCAGTTGGGTTTTTTATTTATATCTTTTAATATGAACTTAAATTGGCTGATTATAGAACTGTAACCATAAAGACTTGGCTCTTTTTACTTTATAATTTTCCTCTTCCTAATATCAATAATAGGGGCCCAGGAGATAGCATGGAGGTAAGGTGTTTGTTTGCCTTTCATGCAAAAGGTCATCGGTTCGAATCACGGTGCCCCATATGGTCCCCCGTGCCTACCAGGAGCAATTTCTGAGCATGGAGCCAGGAGTAACCCCTAAGCACTGCCGGGTGTGACCCAAAAACCACACAAAAAAACTAATATCAATAATAAAATTTAAAATAGGGGATGGATTCTGAGGCTGGAGAGATAGCATGGAGGTAGGTCATATGCTTTACATGCAAAAGTACGGTGGATTGAATCCCAGCATCCCATATGGTCCCCTGAGCCTGCCAGGAGCAATTTCTGAGCATAGAGCCGAGTATCCCCTGAGCACTGCCAGGTGTGACCCCCCCCCCTGAAAAAAATGGAGGATTCTTTGAAAAAAATTTTTATTTAATTAGAGAACCATGGTTTACAAAGTTATTGATAGTTAAGTTTTAGGCATATAGTATTCAATCCAATTCAATCCAATCCCACTAGTGTCAATTCCCTTCGCTTGTACCCCCACACCCTCTGCCTACCACCTTGATAGGCACATTGCACATTTCTATGCTTTTACCTTCAATTTTATATTTTCAGTGTTGTTGAGTCTGTAGTTTAGATTTATAGCTATATCACTCTTCTACATCACTGATTTAACCAAAGCTCCAATCCTTATTCCCCAGTTACTTCCCTTTATCATCTTTTCCCACTTTGATTTATTTTCTTCTTCTCCCTAAACTCTGGGGTTAAGTGTGATCTAGGCATCCCCTTTACTACATTACATTTCTTCATCCAGTTATTCTATGTACTACAGATATGTAAAATTTCCTCTCTCTTTCTTCTTCTGGCTTACTTCATTCAACATGATATCTTACACCAAATTTTAGGCTCTCATTGTTTCTTACAGCTGCATAGTATTCATTGTATGTGTATGTATAAGCTATATCTTCATAATCACAAACAGAGATTCTTATGTCAAGTGAACTTATAACACAGCTAGTTCTTTTTTGTGGAGGGTGGTCATACTTCTAGGTGTTCAGGTCTTTCTCCTGGCTCTGAACTTAGGAATTATTTCAAGTGGGCTAGGAAGAACATATAGGATGTCAAACCTGGGTTAGCTGCTGTACTATTACTCCAGCCCATAGTCTTTATGTTTCTTTTGGACTGCACTTGGTGATGCTCAAGGGTTATTCCTAGCTCTACACACAGGAATCACTCTTGGTGGGCTCAGGGGACCATATGGGATAAGAAATATCAAGTCTGTGTGCAAGACAAGAAGACAAGTACCCTACCCATTGTGCTATCTCTCTAGCCCCACAGTGGACTCTCTTAACTAGGTTCTGGTAATATAGTGAAATTAAAACTTCTCAAATAGATTTAACCCTCTTTTTCTAAGAATTTAAAATTCTACCAGGTATAATTTCCTGTCTGCATAGAGAATTACTAGAATTGGTTAATGTTTTAACACCAGTCAAGTCAAAGTGAATTTAACTATTATTAGAAATTAATTTATGGGGGCCCGGGAGATAGCATGGAGGTAAGGCGTTTGCCTTTCATGCAAAAGGTCATCGGTTCGAATCCCGGTGCCCCATATGGTCCCCTGTGCTTGCCAGGAGCAATTTCTGAGCATGGAGCCAGGAGTAACCCCTGAGTACTGCCGGGTGTGACCCAAAAACCAAAAAAAAAAAAAAAAAAAAAAGAAATTAATTTATGAGATGATTAACTTATTTAAAAGAAATATTAAATATTTTAAATATAACTTATTGTCTATTCTTTTATTTAATATATTTTATCTAAAGCATTTGATTTACAAAATTATTCACAGTTCAATTTTAGACATACATGGTTTCAGCACCAATCCCACCACCAGTGTCAACCTCCATTTACCAATGTTCCATAAGTCATCCAGTATCTCCCTTCTCAGCCTGCCATCATAATAGGGCAGATTTTTTAAGTTTGGTTGTTAAATGTTGGGTCTTACAATTTCATTGTTGACTCCATAGTTTGGATATCTAGTTCTGTCCCTTCTTAATATGCACCTAAGTCCCCTGAGCCTTGCCCTCCTTTATTTCCCAACTGTCTTTCTCCTTTTCTACACTATTTTCTTTTCCTCTCTCTACTCTGGGATCAAGAGTGCTTCATACAAACCCCATTTAAATTTACTTTTTTTTTTTTTTTTGGTTTTTGGTTTTTGGGCCACACCCGGCGATGCTCAGAGATTACTCCTGGCTGTCTGCTCCAAAATAGCTCCTGGCAGACACGGGGGACCATATGAGACATTGGGATTTGAACCAACCACCTTTGGTCCTGGATCGGCTGCTTGCAAGGCAAATGTCACTGTGCTATCTCTCCGGGCTCACTATTACATTTCTTCATGAAATTATTCTAAATACCACATATAAGTGATATCATCCTGTATTTATTCTTCTTCTGGCTTACTTCATTTAACATAATATTTTCCAGTTCCACAATGTTGTAGTTGAATTGCATGATTACATAATTCCTTAAAGCTATGTAGTATTCCATTGTATATATGTACAATATCTTCATGACCCACTTGTTTGTTGTTAGACATCTAGGCTTATTACAACTCTTAGCTATTATAGTGAGTACTGTGTTAAAATCATTTTATTAGGTTCATTTATTTCTTATTTCTTTCAGGTTTCATTTCATATATAATTTAAATTAGTCAAAAATGATATTTGGGGCCGGCAAGGTGGTGCTAGAGGTAAGATGTCTGCCTTGCAAGCGCTAGCCAAGGAAGGATCACAGTTCAATTCCCAAGTGTCCATATGGTCTCCCAAGCCAGGGGCAATTTCTGAGCGCTTAGACAGGAGTAACCCCTGAGCATCAAATGGGTGTGGCCCGAAAAACCAAAATCCAAAAAAAGAAAATGATATTTATGACCTAGGACTCAAAACCACCAAAAATTATTTTTTTAGTAGTGTCAGGAACCATGCCCAGGGACTCTGACATGCAAGTCAAGTGTTCTGGTGCTTAATTACTTAACCAAAGTCCTAAAAATTTAATTCTTAAGATATATTTGACTGGGGCCCAGGAGATAGCATGGAGGTAAGGCATTTGCCTTTCATGCAGAAGGTCATCGGTTCGAATCCCGGTGCCCCATATGGTCCCCGTGCCTGCCAGGAGCAATTTCTGAGCATGAGCCAGTAGTAGCCCCTAAGCACTGCCGGGTGAGACCCAAAAAACCAAAAAAAAATAAAAAATAAATAAAAAAGAGTAAAGAGAAAAAAAAAAGATATATTTGACTGAGACTTTTTATTTTGCATAATATAATATATATTTTAATTTTATGAAAACTTGTATGTATGTGGAGCAGATAAAAATATGTTTCTGATTCTCAGATATTTCCATTGCTCTATGACACTAAGATAGTTTTCTGTTTCAGAGATAATGATGGTATACTGTCATAGAACTGACTGGATCCTTAATGTACTGATTAAAAAGAAAGATCTTTATACACTCATCATGATCTATTAGTGCATAATACATAATTAAAATGTATCTATTCTCTACTCACTTTTACAGTGATAGGGGAAACAAATCTATAGAGTGAAAAATATAAGATGAGACGTTTTGTTTGAGTCAATAAAATGCTAATTTTTTTTTTTTTTTTTTTTTGGTTTTTGGGCCAGTGACGCTCAGGGGTTACTCCTGGCTATTCGCTCAGAAGTCGCTCCTGGCAGGCACGGAGGACCACATGGGGAACCGGGGGATCGAACCACGGTCCGTCCTAGGTTAGCGCAGGCAACTTATCTCCAGCACCACCGCCCGGCCCCATAAAATGCTAATTTTTAATAATGACATTATAGGCAGTAAAGAAAACCTAGGTTAGAGTTCCTTTGTAAGTATGCTTTATGACCTTAGATAAAACTTTAAACCCTACTTCTAGGATCACATTTTATTATAAAATCAGTATGCTAAATACAAAAAGAAAAAAAGAAAAGAAAATGAGTGTGCTAGAATAAAATAATTTAGAAGCATTGAGTCTAAAAATGCTGACATACTCATATGCAGACAATTAATTCATAGAAAGCAGCTATACAGTGAATAAAAGACTTCAACAGGGGCCAGAGAGATAGCACAGTGGACATTTTCCTTGCATGCGGTCAATTCAGCATTACCTCAAAAAAAAAAGTGAAAATCTTTTATTTTATTACTATACTTAGGTTGTGATACTGACCTAAGTAATATTACATGATCTCTGCACTGCATCCTATTTCTTTTTGTTTTATTTTATTTTGGGGACCATTCCCAGTAGTGTTCAGGAAATGCTCCTGCTCAGTACTCAGGATGGAACCCAGGTTTCCTGTATACGAAAACATCCTGTTGAGCTGTCTGTCTGGTCCCTATATTGATTACATCTTCTTTTTGTTTTGTTTTGTTTTGTTTTTGGGTCATACTCGGCAGCTCTCAGGGGTTACTCCTGACTCTGCACTCAGAGGTTGCTCCTGGCAGACTCGGGGGACCATATGGGATGCCAGGATTCGACCCACCATTCGTCCTGGAATCGGCTGCTTGCAAGACAAGCACCCTACCACTGTGCTATCTCTCTTCCCCGATTACATTTTTTTTTTTGGTTTTTGGGTCATACCTAGCAGTGCTCAGGGTCTACTCCTGGCTCTACACTCAGAAATCTCTCCCAGCAGGCTCAGGGGACCATATGGGATGTCGAGATTCGAAACACCATTCTTCTACATGCAAGGCAAACACCTTACCACTGTGCTATCTCTCTGGCTCATCTTTTTAATGGGTATATTGGTATGAAGGAAAAAATTAAGTCATTAGGCATGGGTATATATTTTATTTTCTCTCCTTGCTGTGATCTTAGAAAATAATGGGGCTGGAACGGTGTTGCAGGGCTTAAGGCATCTGCCTTGCCTGCACTAGCCTAGGACGGACAGTGCCTGGCATCCCATATGGTCCCCTCAGCCGGGATGATTTCTGAGTGCATAGCCAAGAGTAACCTCTGAGCATCACCATGTGTGGCCCAAAAACAAAACAAAACAGAAAATAAGGATTTAAATATGCAGGTATGCTGTCTTGTTTTCTTTTTCTGTTCTTTAGGATCAAGTATAGTCTTAAAAGAGCAAACTTTACAAAGATGACTGCTTGTTTCTGGCTCCAGTGTTCAAAATGGAGTTGCTTCCCTCCTCTTAAAACATATTTAAATAATAGGGACCACAGAGATAGCATGGAGGTAGGGCATTTGCCTTGCATGCAGGTTCAAATCCCGGCATCCCATATGGTCCCTCGAGCCTGCCAGGAGCGACTTCTGAGCTTAGAGCCAGGAGTACCCCTGAGCACTGCCGTGTCTGACTCAAAAACAAACAAAAAACAACAAAAAATATTTAAAAAAATAAAATGAGGCATTTCTTTTTTTAATATAATATTTACTTTGATCATAGTGGCTTGCATATTGTTGACAATAATATTTTAGGTACATATTAACATAATATCAGGGGGATTCCTATCACCGAATTATCTTCCCTACACCTCCGTTCCCATCCTACCTCCCATATCCTCCTCCCTCACCCCTGGGGCTGCTAAAATATGTGGTCCTCTCTGAGCGTAGCTTACTACTTAGTGGCCCTACACCTGTTTTGGTCTTGGTACCTCCCTTATATCCTCCTTTAACTGGGAGGCGGTACTAGAAAGTTTCGTTATGTGGTTTTGTTTGAAGAAGAGAAAAGTGATAAACTGGGGTAAAAATCAAATACGTCAAAATTAGGTGGAGTCCTTCTAGAGGCTCTCATCATCGATTTGAGAGACGAAGGGGAAAAAGAAGGTGAAACACCTCAACAGTACAAAAGAAGTGTCAAATAAAATATCCAGTGAGCATTCCAATAATAAAGATAAGCAACACATAAAAGCCATGGTCTTGAGATAAAAAAAAAACATGGCATAGCACCTAAAGAAAAAGAAATTAAGAAAATAAATAAATATAAATGGAGACAACAACTTGAGTAACCATACCCAAACGAAGAAATCGACAAAACCTAGATAGATATTTAAAAAATTGTTTGTGCTTTTTTTTCTTTTTCCTCCTGCACAGGCACAGTAAATATTGGGGTTATTCGAAAAGGAATTCCCTTTGCCTAAGAGATACAGGGTGTCTCCACCCTTGGAGTATATTGTCATGGGATTAAATATAGACTCCGTTCAGGTTCATTTACTCTCCCCTTGGTGCTTTCATGTGTTTGGAAGACTTCTGCTTCGTCCTGGGTGATAAAATCAGATCTCTGTATCTAGAGATTTCGGTATCTGCACAGGTCAAGGTGTGGAAGCTTTTCTTTGTGGTTCTAGAAATTCTGTTCCCTCAGTGTCATTTTAATCTGTCTTCTGTGTTTGGTGGTCTTGGTCTTTGCGTTGATCTTAGGATGGAGCCTATGATAGCGTCTTTCATTGTGTTTTCAGAAGATCCATTCCATTGCAATTGTCTCAGACGGACCTTTGGAACTGGAGATCATGGTTGTTGTGCAAATCGTATCTCAAACCCTAGACCCTTTTTTATTGGTCACAGGATACATACAGTCCGGTCATGGTTCTATCAGCAGTCATCTGTAAATCGCACTCTTGGCTTTTGGACTGACTAAAGGGTGACAAGTCTTCTGATTTGTCTTATCATCAGCTGGAGGGGTAGGATAACCTGCTCTTAGGTTAAGTTGTTCCCATTTTCCTCGTTGTCAGGATATCGTATTAGAGCTGGCATTTGTTGGTGTCCGAGTAGTATTGAGGATATCCTGGATGGGATTTGTTTTCTGTAGCTGTCGTGTAGAATTGTGTCATTTCTATGTTTGGGATCCAAAGGTCAAGGCTAGATGGATGGTGTCTAGTCACCTGGGGTCTAAGTTGGGTCCATGTGATATAATTTCAAGGTGGGAGAAGTCCCTGTATTGTAAACAAGTATGAGTTCTTATTCCTAGTAGATAAGAGCTCAATTTTATATGTAATATTTCCCCCTTTTTTAGTGTGTCTTTGCAGGGGGAAATGCTGCTACATTATATTGCTGGTGCATTTGCGGGTGTAAAAAGAAGAAAACAGAAACAGGTCACACACCCAAAAAAGATAAAAATAGAAATAAAAAATATATAATATATATGGAACAAAAATTTTAAAAAACTGAAATAACAGAGTAATTAAAGGAATAAAATGATGCAAGAGACTATCTTACGTTTGGGGAATAGCAGGTAAAGAGGTAGTACAATACAGGTCTTATACTTATGATAGAACTATAGGTTTCCCCATTGTCTTTTGAGATTTTCTTGTGGTGTGTGGGTTCCCAGGTGCCTTTTAATCACACACCCTGACTTTCTTGAGATTGGCAAAAGCTTTGTGGCAGGGAGGTCTTGGGAAGAGTTCTTTCTTTGGGGATACTTTTAGAGCTAAGTTCAGTTTCAAGTAACAGTCCACGTTAGGAAGAGTTGGTAAGGAGGGCCACCCAGCATGAGTCAGCAGGGGAGTTGGTTGCCTTTTCTTGCCGGGGACAAGGTGTGGGTTTAACTTGGTGCCCCTTCGCTTGGGTGCTGGGTACTGGTTTGTTGGGGTAGGAGATCAGTCTTGATGCCTAATAGATTAAGAACTGAGGGTGACGAGTTTTGATAAAGTGGGAAATCTGAATGGGATTGAGGGGTGAAGGGATAGTCAGATTTCCAAAGGGGGGAAAGGGGAAAGTATATGTAAGGGGCAGGAAAGAGAGAAGAGAAGATACATTAAAAAGAAAAAGAGAAGAAGAGAGAAAGAAGAAAAAGAAAAGAAAAAATAAAGCAGTGAGAAGAAAGGAGAAAAGGAGAAAGGAATGCTAGTTTGCTTGAATATATTCGATGAGTAGGGTCTGTAGAATAAGGCTGTAGGTCACAATTGCTGCTTCGGTGTTCTGGCTGGTCTTGTGCTTCAAGTCCTAAAAGAAGGTATAACCTAGAGATAAAGTGTATGTTAAAGAGTTTTCTTGGAATATTCTCATAGTGCAAGCTGGGTATGATATCTGTGTGACTGGGCCCTGAGATGCCATCATAGTTTGTCCACCCTTTGTATCCAAGAACACCTGTGGACAGAAATGCTGAGAGGTTATTTTAAATATAGTAAGATTAAGGCATTAAAACATATTGTTATGAGATGTTCCCGTTGGAGTCAGTGATTTCCTATGGTATTCTTTACCTGTAATCCTGTATAAGATCCCTAAGGGATTATTATGGGCCTTTGTAGTAGAAGGTTGATTACATACCTGCTATCTTTATGCTGCTGCTTCTGCTGTTGCTGGTTTCTTTGTGGTATAATGTGTAGTCAAGAGTTTGTGTTGTTTTTCTTTCATGTGTTTTGGGCACTGTTCCCCGGTGTATGTTGACTGTTACAGTGTTTGGAGTTTCTACCCTGTTATTTGATTGTTGAGTATTAGTTGTATATAGGGTGTATGTTCTAGGTGCTTCAGAATAGTGCTATCATTCTGTGTTTATCTTCTGACTTACTTTGTTTAACATAATATGTTCTAGGTCCATCCACATTACTGCAAAGTCCATAATTGTATCATTTCTGACTTCCATGTAGTATTCCATTGTGTATAGATACCACATCTTAATGATCCACTCATCTGTTGTTGAACATTGAGATTGGTTCCAGGACTTTGCTATTATACTGAATGCTGCGATAAATAGAGAGGTGCACACATACTTTGGGATGAATATCCTTCCAACTTGGGGGTAGATACCTAGGAGAGCAATTGCTGGGTCAAATGGCAGCAGCTCAATTCTTAGTTCCTTGAGCACTCTCCAGACTGTTCTCCATAGAAGTTGGACTAGGGGGCATTCCCACCAGTAGTGGACTAGAGTGCCTTTCATACCACATCCCTGCCAACAGGGGCTGTTCCCATTATTTTTGATGTGAACCATTCTCACTGGTGGTATCTCATTGTTGTTTTGATTTGGATTTCTCTGATCATGAGTGAAGGTGAGCATGTTTTTGTTGGTCATCTTTCGATCTTCCTCAGAGAAGTGTCTATTCATTTTGTCTTCCCATTTTTTATGGCTTTATTTGGTTTTGGGGGGGCCCAGCTGAGTGTTTTATATATTCTGGGATATCAGCCCTGATATGTTGAGTGAAAAGTTTTTTTTTCCAGTCACTTAACTGTCTTCTTGTGTTATGTAGGGTTTCTTTTGCCATGCAGAAGCTTTTTAGTTTGGTGTAGTCCCATTTATTTATGTTTGCCACGAAGTTCTTGCCATTGATGCTCCATCCTCGAAGACCTTTTTGATATATAGGTCTTCGAGTATTCTACCTATTTTATTCTCTATACATTTGATAGATTTGGGTCTAATTTCAAGATATTTGATCCATTTTGAGTTGATTTTTGTATAAGGAGTGAGGTATGGTTCAATTTTGAATTTCTTACATGTGGTTTTCCAGTTGTACCAACACCATTTGTTGTAAAGACTTTCTTTACTCCATTTCAAGTTCTTGGCCCATTTGTCAAATATTGGTTGACTGTATATCTGGGGTTTATGTCTGGAAATTCTGTTCTAACCCACTGGTCTGAGGCTCTGTCCTTGTACTAATACCATGCTGTTTTGATCACTATGGCTTTATAGTATAGCTTCAGGTTAGGTAAAGTAATGCCACCCAGCTTCTTGTTTTTTAGTATGTGTTTGGCTATCCTGGGTCTTTTGTGGTTCCAGATGAATTTTATGATCGATTTTTCTAATTCTTTAAAGAATGATGTCTGAATTTGGATTGGGATTGATTGCATTGAATATATGTAGTAGTTTTGGTAGGATAGTCATTTTGACTATGTTGATTCTCCCTGCCCATGAGCATGGGATGTTCTTCCATTTCCTTAGATCCTCTTCAATTTCTTTCTGAAGTGTTTTGAAATTTTCCAGATATAAGTCCTTCACTTCCCTTTTAAGGCTGATTCCTAGGTACCTTATATTTTTTGATACTAATTTTAAATGGAGTTGTATTTTTGATCTTTCCTCAACTTCATTATTTGTGTAGAGAAATGCTACTATCTTTTGCATATTGACTCTGTAGCCAGCCACTTTGCTGTATTGGTTAATTGTTTCTAGGAGTTTTACTGTGAACTCTTTAGGGTTTTTGATGTATATCATCATATCATCTGCAAAAACAGATAGTTTAAGTTCCTCTTTCCCAATTTGCATTCCTTTGATTCCCATCTCTTGTCGGATTGCTATTGGTAGGCTTTCTAAGATTATATTGAATAAGAGTGGAGAGAGTGGATAGCCTTGCCTAGTTCCTGATTTTAGTGGAAATGCTTCTAGTTTTTCACCATTAAGGATAATGTTGGCTGTAGGCTCTTCATAGATAGCTGTAACTATCTTGAGGAAGGTTCCCTCTAACCCTGTTTTGCTGAGTGGTTTCAACATGAAAGGGTGTTGGATTTTTGTCAAACGCCTTCTCTGCATTGACTGATATGATCATGTGGTTTTTGTCTTTCTTGTTGTTGATGTGATGTATGATGTTGATTGATTTGCGTATGTTGAACCAACCTTGCATTCCTGGGATGAAACCCACTTGGTCATGATGTATGATATTTTTGATAAAATTTTGTTTAGAATCTTTGCATCTATGTTCATTAGTGAGATTGGTCTGTAGTTTTCTTTCTTGGTGGTGTCTTTGCCATCTGTGGGAATGAGTGTGATATTAGCCTCGTAAAAGGAGTTGGGGAGGATTCCTGTTTCTTCAATGGTTTGGAAGAGCCTGTGGAAAAGTTGTAGTAAGTCTTCTCGGAATGTTCAATAGAATTCGCCTGTAAATCCATCTGGACCTGGACTTTTGTTCTTAGGGAGTTTCTTTTTTTTTTTATTTTTTGTATTTCAGGCCACACCTGTTAGATGCTCAGGGGTTACTCCTGGCTAAGTGCTCAGAAATTTCCCATGGCTTGGGGGGACCATAGAGGATGCCGGGGGATCGAACACCACGGTCACAATCTTTCCTTGGCTAGCGCTTGCAAGGCAGACACACCTTACCTCTAGCGCCACCTCGCCGGCCCCAGGGAATTTCTTAATTTTCCTACACATGGATGTACATGGAATCTATCATGCTCAGTGAAATAAGTCAGAGAGAGAGAGAAAAACGCAGAATGGTATCACTCATCTTTGGGTTTCAAGGAGAAGGAAAGACATTCCTGCAACAATAATAATTTTCAGACACAAAAGAGAAAGGAGCTGGAAGTTCCAGCTCACCCCAGCAATCTCACCACAA
>PVKC010034705.1:0-13655 GCA_004027635.1 Crocidura indochinensis
GATTTTTTTAGCTGTACTGAAAATTAAGCTACTGCCCCTGTAGGCAGGGCATGTATTCAGCCCACTGAATTATCTCTTCAGCCTTTGGGATTCCTTTCTAAATTTCTTTTTAAAATATATTATTGTCCAAATATGAAAGTATTATTGATTTTGTATATTGATTTTTATAAATTTTGACCTTAATAAACTTTAGAAAAAATAAAAGAATTTGTGGGCGAAAGCAGTGGTGCAAGGGTAGGATGCTTGTCTTGTGGGCGGCTGACCTAGGATGGACAGCACTTTGATCCTCCTCCCCCAAAAAGAAAAAGAAAAATAGAAGAGTTTTAACATATTCCTGATAATATATATGTGATGTATAATCTGCAAATATATATAGGTTTCTATTCTAGATCCATTTTTTTGTTTGTTTTTTTGACCACACCGGGTGATGTTCAGGGGTTACTCTTGGCTATACGCTCAGAAATCACACCTGGCTCAGGGGACCATATGGGATGCAGGGTGATAGAACAGTGGAACGTCCTAGGCTAGCACCGACAAGGCAGGCTCTTTATAGCTCCGTGCCACCGCTTCTGCCCCTGTTCTAGAGACTTTTAATTTTTCTTATCTAATTTTTCTGAATAAATATCTTAAATATAATATTGAATGTAAAGGTAAAAATAGAAATCCTCACTTCATGGTGGTTTGACTGTTTTTTTTTTTTATTATTTTTGTTTTGTTTTATTTAGTTTTGGGCCTACACACTATGATGCTCAGGGCTTACTTCTGATTTTGTTCCTGGATATCTGCTGCAGTCTGAGGGGAGCATTAGTGATGCCAAATATTTTATATGGGTTAATTGCATGCATGACAAGTGTCCTATCTGCTATTGGCAATAAATTATGTAATGTATGTCTTAAGACTTTTTCTTATGTGGATATAACCCTTTTTATATACTAGCTGTAATGTCTTCCATCTGATTCTGGCTTAATAATTGTCTTTTTATTTTCTTTTTATTGAGTCTTTCTAAAATGTTATAAATGTTGCTTATAACTTATTACGATAGATCTTTGGTACAAAATCTAAATAGTTTATTGACCTTTTTGAGTAACACATTGTCCTATAAGATAGCTAGTTGTTTTTAAAACATCTTTAGTATTGGAAATTATTCCATCGTAGTTATATTTAACTTGTTGGGAAAAAATGCCACAAAATTCATATTGTATTCCAGATATGAATGCACCATGGTTTTACAATAACAGAGGAAAGACACTTTTGTGTTGTGAAAATATTTTAAGCTAAGTGAAAATAATTATGTGAATAGGAAAGTTACAGGATGACATCTTGAAATCTTTGGAAATAATAAATAATTTCCTGTGCTTTCCTAGAGGCAGATAACTTTTTTAAAATGATGATAAAACACATCTCCCTCTAAATGTTTCTGTGATAAAAGTACACAGCTTTTTTGGGTAAGAAGTTACTATTCCCTACCAAAATCTCCTGCTGTCTAGGATCAGATTTCGATTTAAAATCTGCCTGCTCTATCATTCATCTTAGCATTCTTATTTGCATGACTTCTGCTGCTCAGTAGCCAAGTGGAAGATTAATCACAGAATTAGCATTTTCAAATCACCAACAATCTCCTTTGCAGATGTGCAGTTATATTACTGAAGTCTGTTGTTTTGCCCTACATTTATTGTTAATAATTAATGTACATTTCTGGGTGAAATTATGTGCTATCACCATCTGGTTAATTTAATAGAAATAGTCAAATCTAAAGCACTTTATTAAATATGTTGGAAATAATCATCATCATTACTATAAAGTAGCAAGCATCATGTTTTTTCAATAAAAAGCTAAAAAATAGAACAATTCACCGTATGTCAAATTAGTTACTGTTACTACAAACTCATTTTTTAAAAAGTCTCTCCCTGTATTATGCAGCCAGTGTGGAAATTAACAGAATGCAATATTTATAGATTAAACAGTAGGCTATGAGCAGTCTATTGAAATTTCAGTACAGAGTCCAGGTTATAAAATTAAACTGTATCAAGGAGTTTAAAATAAATTAATTTTACCTTCTAGTATTAGTCATCATATTAAATATTAAATAAATATTCTAGTGAGCAACAAAATATAATTATCTGGCATTTTTTTCTTGGAACTGTCTAAGAAAAAAATGGTATATATTAGGCATTCCTTTATAAATTTGTAAAGTGCCAGTACAATAAAGAAAAAAAATCATTTGCCCATTACACAGTGTGCCCCTTTAATAAGTTTTTTCTGAAGATCAAAACATAGCTCACCACCATATTGTTAATTTTAATGTAACTAATACTCTACTTATGTCATAAGGTGCTCATTCTACTTATCAAAAAGATACAGGTAATCTTCCAGAGATCTCCACTTCATGTTGTCATATTTTAAAGACAAGATTCCTCAAAATTTCTCTTATTCATAATTAATATGCTAAAATACTTCACTGTATTTCATTTCTATTCATTTTCCTCTAACTTTAGTTAAGATTTATAAATTTAATCTATGAATATTGCATGCTTTTAGTTTCCACACTGGCTACATTAGGAATTAGGAAAAAATGTGTATGTGTGTGTTGAGGATGGATAGAGTGGTCAAAAATAGTGATCAGGAGACTAGGAAGGGGATGCACCTGCATTTCTTATCCATCTAGTTCAGCAAGAAAAGTGGTTCAATACTGGTCAGGCCCTGCAGCACTAGAGATACTGAGGCTAGTACAGTGGTGAGGGATGGCATCTGGGGATGCTTATGGACTATGTGGTTCTGGGAATCGAACTGGGTCAGGTGCATACCACGCAGAAAGCATTTCCTCCTGACCCTCAAGGACAAAATTTTGGAATGGTATGATATCTAATTAGTATTTAGTAATTTTCTTTTATGATTATACTCCAGGTGAAATTTTTACCTGACATAATTCCCAACTGATCTTCTTAAACTGTTCGTGGATAACAGTTTGCATTCTATTCTGTGAAGTTATGTATTATAACATAGTGAAAAAATTCTAACTGGTCTATAGTCATGAATGAAGCAATACCCATATTTATATGACAATCAATGAATAGGTGGCACAGTTACAGTTTTGAGAGAATCACATAGAGATTATTTTCAATAATAATGTTATTTATCATTTCCTAAATTTTAAGTACATACCTCCTAGTATTATTGACACTATTCGTAGATTCTCTCTTGGAATCTTCAGAGTCCTATGAGAAAAATTCATTATTAATATAATTTTACAGATTGAAGAAGTAAAGCCTAAAGTGATTGATTTACTTGATGAAAGTAATTACATATCTGGAAGCAATAAATTTAGCATCTGGATTCAGACAGATGTTAGCAGTGAAGTTCCCACCATTGGCATCAGAATTGCCTGGAATCTCTTAAAAATCACTTATGACCAATGCTTTTTCTAAGAATTCAATTAATTGGGAATGGAGCCATTGAATTGGTTCTTTAAAATACATATTTAGAGATTCTACCACATGACCAGAATTGCGAATTAGCTACCAAGATTATAATCAGAGGAGAGAGTAACTCAGAATCGGATTTGATTAGCAGCAAAAATGTCTACACAGTGTGAAAGGTATAATTCTGTATGGTTCACAAAAACAATCTCTTCTACTTGTCATACCCTAAGAACAGAGGTAGCTATAGTACTCTCAATATAATGACAAATTCCCAATGTAGATCTTAAATTGCTTGACTAAAAAATTAAATTTATTTTGCATTAAATTATGACTATTGGTGGAGATCTCCCCAAATACAGGATTTTAGTTTGGTTTAGGGACATATAAAATGGTACTTGGAGTCTAATCCCATCTCTGTACTTGGAGGGTTATTCCAGGCAGCACTCAGGTAGAGTATATGGTGTCAGGATTGAACTTAGTTTTTTTGTATGCTCATCCCAGTGAGCTCTGTCTCTAGCTTTAAATTTAGAATTTTTTAAGTCTTATCATTTTGCATATAAATGATCAAGCAAAGCTTATATAGCTAGAATTTGTCTTAATCACTATACGATTTATAAATTATAGTAAATACTATCAAAAAGAACTTAGTATAATATTAAAATAACTATTATTAAATATAAATACAAATACTACTAATTTTACCTAATTTAGAATTTCATAGTACTGTTAGAGTGCTGTGGGATTAAGAAGAGATTACTAATGGGCCTATCAATTACAGATAACATGGTCACAGGATGTCTGTAGAAGAAAACACATATCTCTTTTATACTCAAAATTTATACTGTTAACCAATAAAAATGGCAAGTTTTTAAAAGATCAAAAGAACAAAGTCTGGAAAGATAGTACGGTGAGGAATAGCTAGTCTTAGACACAGCCAACCCTGGTTTGATCCCCAGTGTTCCATAGTTCCATATGATCCCCAGAACCGCATCAAGTGTGAGTCCAAGCCTCAGTGGCATGAGTACATGGTTGTCAGGTGATCAACATAAAATTTAAATGAAAAGAACAGTAATGCTAATAATATTGCAACACATTACTATATTGTATATTAGAACATTATTTTATATAATTATTTTATATATTATTTCCATATTTGAGAGTTTATTTAATTCCATATATTCCTAGAGTGTGTTTATTGATATGTAAAACTGTGTATATTATTTGTTTTGTTTTTGTTGGTTTTTGGGGGTCACACCCAGTGGCACTCAGGTTTACTCTTAGCTCTATGTTAAGGCTTAGCTCATGCTTAGCTCCTGGCAGGCTCGGGGGACCATATGGGATGCTGGGATTCGAACCACCGCCTTTCTGCATGCAAGGCAAATGCCCTACCTCCATGCTATCTCTCTGGTTCCAAAACTGTGTATATTCTTGTATTATGCATGAATAATGGTGGCAAATATTAAAGTAAAATAAATATAATTATGTATTTAATGTTTTTTCAAAGTACTGAATATATTATGGTAAATATATTGGGGGGAAATAAGCATTGGAGTGGTCAAAAATTGTGCTTGATTATAGAAACTTTTGACAACTATTTTGATGAAATAGGAAGTAGAAGAGAGTAAAGGAGACCTCTTTTTTTTGTGTGTGTGTGTGTGTGTGTCACACCGGCAGTGCTCAGGGGTTACTCCTGGCTCCACGCTCAGAAATTGCTCCTGGCAGGCACGGGGGACCAAATGGGGCACCGGGATTCGAATCGATGACCTTTTGCATGAAAGGTAAACGCCTTACCTCCATGCTATCTCCCGGGCCCCAAGAGACCTCTTATTAGACCTTAATTTTATAAAGATTACAGATTTATAGGTGGACATAAATGGAATCAAGAGATCAAAACGTAGCTGAAGGTTTTTCTGAACAATGATGGTAGTTTAGACAAAATTGTGATCATAGTTGAAAAATATAGATACAGGGTAAAATGATTTTCTAAGTAAAGTCAATGGATTTGATTTTTGAATGAACATATGTTTTGAACTAAATTGACAAAATAAACTTTTACACTCATGCACATGGAAATATAGAGTTAGGATTTCTGGAAATGGAAAAAGCAAAAAGTAAAGAGCATATTTAAAATAAGATCAAGAGTACTACATTATACAGTTTAAATGATAGTGACTCTGAGACATCTTATGAAGATATTGAGAAGGCAGTTGGTTGTCATATATAGTTTAGCAGAGATGTCTGGGATAGATGCCAATAGCATTTAGATGATGTTTAAAAATCTGCTTGTAAATTCCTCAGAACATGAATATATAAAGAATATATCTAAAATTCTGAATCATGAAGCAATTTAATTCTTATAATTTTCTAATATGAGGAGAATGTAAAAATAAATTTGAAATTAGAAAGTTATAATTCACCAAATAAGAAGGATTTCCAGAACGAGGGAATATCAGAACTGTTGTGTCCAATGCAGCAGATAAAAAGGAACTTTGCAAAGATCTCATCCACATAGTAAAAATCACTGACCTTTCACTTTTATAAAAACATTTGAACCAGTGGATTTCTTAAAGGTTTCTAAGCTTGAAACCTAGTTTTAAAAATACAAATGCTACTTTATTATGTGAGTCTGCATGTGTGTGTATATACATATATATATATACATATATTTTATACCTTAGATTTTATTAATGGATTTTATGATACCTATTCATTAGAAGTGATCTGAATTTTTGAACTCAATAAGACTTTTACTTGATTGTAAAAAGCTTCGATTGTAAAAGATCAAATTCAATATGTTTGAAAATGTAATATATGGTTAACCTATTGTTTTTCATCTGTGTAACTCCAAACTTCTAATTAAAATAAATGTTTATTCACAGTTATCCAGAAGCCATTACTCAGGTACAGACTGAACAACTGATAAATGGAGTTTAATACAAAGTTCTGAAGACAGTCACAATTTCCTAAATACTTAGATAAGAAGAAAAAACCTTTTTAGAAAATCACCATTATAGAATTCTCTGGGAGTTCATCATGTGTATGCATAATTAATCAAAAGCATTGTCATTGGGGCCTGAGAGATGGTGCAAGGGTAAGGTGTCTGCCTTGTTCATGCTAGCTTAGGACAAACTGGGGTTCCATCCTCCAGTGTCCCAGATGGTCCCCCAAGTTAAGAGCAATTTCTGAGCACATAGCCAGGAGTAACTGGGCGTGACCCCCATAGACAGGAGGGTCACTGGGTGTGGCCCACAACTAAACCAAACAAACAAAAAGAGCATTGTCATCATGGTAAAATAATGCATTGCCAAAGTATATGAGATATTGGTAAAAGTTTGTGTGATCAGCAAACTGATAAGATCTATCAAGAGAAAAACTGTATGATTGAGGCTGGGATCCATATTGAGTTGGAGGTAAATCTGTATTTCCATAGTCTATGCTCCTATCTTAGCTTTCTGTAGTGCAGTATGATAAGCATAAAATGAATGGTTTGTCTTGAAACAGATAAAACAAGAAGCATCTCTGCATCATATTTTTGATTTGCCTTTAGTTTGACATCTGTGTTCATTTCCCTCACATCTTTTCCCACACTTAACATTTTCCCTCCATAAAGACAGTCATCAGTGTTCATTTGATGTAAGTTTCCTTATTTGAGTTTTTTTTTGTGTGTTAAAATGAGTCATTTAACTTTTCTTGACCTTGGTTTCAGCTTTTTTTCTTTAAATAGAGTTTAGGTTAGCTGATCTGTATGGTCCCATCAGGTGCTAAAAATTATAAATTTTATGAGTATATGTTAATAAACATGAAATCATGCTATTAGATAGGAAGAGTGACTTGAAGTGCTTTTTTCCCCATAAGAGCTTGAATAGCTCTTTGATGGTGCTCAGTCACATTAGAAAAAGAAGAGAAAAGGTTACATAGTATCTCATAATCCTTGGATGTGGAGTGTAATTATCCATTTGTGAAAAGGCTTTCTTTATGTTCTATTTCACTGGAAAAGTTAGAACAAAGTGAAAATAAAGTTCTGCAATTATGAAATCTGCTCACTTGGCTCTTTCTGTTCTTCAAAGTAAATTCTGTGTTAATAGAGAAAAGTTAGTTAGTGTAACAGACCCCTAATTTGTTACCATTGTAATTATTTTTTTTCAGACCCATTAGCATTTGTGAATGAATTTAATGCTCAGTAAAATGACGATCTCGGCCATGGTCTGATCTAGGCATGGCAGCATCCCTTTGAGATTAAAAACCTTCTAAATGCTTCTTATATACCTAATTTTCATTAAAAAGTGTCTTCCTTTAAAATTTTAGATCCTTGCTTACCTGAGATTAAGTACTCTACATATCGCCAAGTAACATTTTATTCATTCAATAGTAAGTGTTATGTGCATGTGCTGTTTACAACACCGGCAGAATGCAGGACACAAGTCGGACCTTCCTGTTTTATTGAGGATGGCTGCATTTAAAAACTTGCTATTAAGTGTGCTTCATATTATAATTGGTCTATTGTAAGTGGATCTGAGCATATGAGATACTATGAAAATGAGGTCCCTCCATAGTCTAGCAGGCATCCTCAAACTATGGCCTGAAGGCCACCTGCGGCCTGCCAAGGACCTTTGCCAGGTCTGAGGGGTGTTTTTGCTTTTGTTTTAAACTTCAAAATAAGATATGTGCAGAGTGAATAGGAATTTACTCATAGTTTTTTTTTCTGTTGTTGTTGTTGTTCACTATAGTTTAGTTTTTTTTTTTTTGTTGTTGTTGTTCACTATAGTTTGACCCTCCAACTATCTGAGGGACAGTAAGCTGGACCCCTGTTTACAAATTTTGAGGATTCCTAGTAGGGTCAGTGATACTAGAGGTAGTAATATTTAAAATGAATTCCCCATGCTGGGAGACAATAAACTAGTCTTGAGCAAATGCCTAAAATGTGACTTATAGGACCTGAGAGATAGCATGGAGGTAAGGAAGGCTTTTGCCTTTCATGCAGAAGGACAGTGGTTGGAGTCCCGGCATCCCACATGGTCCCCTGTGCCTACCAGGGTCGAATATTTCTGAGCCTAAAGTCAGGGGTAACCCCTGAGCACTGCCGGTGTGACCCAAAAACAAACCAAAAAAATGTGTCTTATCTGGGTCGAATTCCTGGCATCATATGGTCATCTCACCACCCAATCCCAACATCACCAGGTACACTTCTTGAAGGTTTCGAATTCTGCTGTGTGGTACCTAGAGGCCCTCAATATCACTGGTGTGGCCTGACTACCCTGATACAACATTGCATTCCCAGAGTCTCAGGCCATCAATCAAATTGCTAGTCAAGTTGACTCAAATCACTGAATCCAAACTTCCTGAGAAACACTTGGGAGTTCATCCACACACTCCCCTCCCATGGTGAAAATGAATTGGAAGAGTTGTTTTTTTCTAAGAGAAACATACGTATGTTTGTATTACGTTGTGCTGTATGACTGTGTGGGAACAATTCACCTTAGATTCAAAATGGGATATAGGAGAGGCAAGAGGAGTAACTATGTCAAGACCAGGAATCTATCATGCAACGCTAAGAAAAAGGTACAAGGAAGAGCAAAATTGGAAAAAGAGAAGTAGCATATTGAGGAAAAACTTTGTGATCTATTATGCAGTTTCACCTTTAATCCTAAGAACAACAGCTAGAAGAAAAGCAACATTGATGAGAATTAAGAATGATAGTTCAGATACTATTGTATAACTTGGACCGGGGAAGTGGAATAAAGTGGAGAAGCAGGGAGTTCGCCCTGATTGAGTCAGATATCTTGAACTAAAGTATCAGTGAATTTAAAGAAAAAGGAAAAGTAGTTGAGTTACTTGAGATTTGAAACTACTGCAATGTACAGGTGTTAGGTATGAATGGGAGGATTGGGAAGAATGACTCCTGGGTTTCTGGCTTGAGTTAATGAATAGAGGGTCTGGTTAATGTGATACCATTTATTCAGATATAAAAGTGAGATATATAGTCCTAAAATGAACTCAGCTGGTTGAATGTGGATGGATGATCAGGAAAGATGATGATAAACTCATGTTGAACCTTTGAAATTGAAGAGCACAAAACATATAGGTGGGGATACCCAGAGGCACGTAGATATGGGAGAATCAAATTCAAGGGTAAAGTCTAGATGAAATGTGATAGTCAATAGCATGTAAATATTGTGTGAAAAATAATGTGATAGCCCCTCTCTTATGGTAGTCAATCTACTTTAAATTATTGCCCTGTTAGTAATAATGTCCTCTCTATTTAAGAAAGAACTTCTGAAGGACAAAATCTATTTTACCCATTTTTGACACTCCACAACACCTCACATGGCATCTTATGCAAGAATCTTGGGGCCCGGGAGATAGCATGGAGGTAAGGCGTTTGCCTTTCATGCAAAAAGGTCATCGTTCGAATCCCAGTGCCCCATATGGTCCCCCCCCCCTCCGTGCCTGCCAGGAGCAATTTCTGAGCATGGAGCCAGGAGTAATCCCTGAGCACTTCCGGGTGTGACCCAAAAACAAAACAAACAAACAAAAAAAAAAAAGTAAGAATCTTACCGAATACTATCTTAAATTGAATTGTCTTCTTGATCAGCAAGCTACCTTCCCTCTCTCAGACAACGTGTCCATGGACCACTGAACTATGAATTTGGCTTTTCCTCCTGGATTTAGAGAGCACTCTGCTCTTCTTTCATAGTTTAAACTCTGCTTTCTTTTAAGGCCTAGTTCAGTGATTTCCAAAGTACGTGACACCACCCTCTCTTTTAGCCCTCATCTGGGATTGCTAGAATGAACTAAGGGCGTAAAAATAGGTTTTTGTATATTAAAAGAAAATACTTATTTAGTGTGTGTGGGTGCCGTAGCAATATTTTCCTCCCCAAATCCAGCACATGAAATGAATTTGGAAAGTTCTGAAATGTATATTATAATAAACAAAAAGAAACTAAGGATGAAGAGATTCACATAAGAACACCAGCTATATTTCTTCTGAGTTTAGTAAATTGAGCATATTACTTTATAGGTGTCCCAGGTCTAAAGATATATAACTTCACAAAGATGTAATTTCTCTAAACCCAAGTAGCATTTCTTCAAAAGTCAAAAAGCTGTAATTCAAGGTTTTTTTAATTTTAATCTATTTTTGTCTATTGTTTTATGTTTTAAATGTGCACTTTGGCACTTATAGTTTTAAATTAATAGTCCTTCAGGTTATGAATTTTCTCTGCTCTAATATATCCAAAGTCCATGAAGAAACCATTATTTTCTGGTTCTCCACAGAGCCATCAATCTAATGCAATTATCACCACAAGAGACTCAACACATATTTGCTGAATGTAAATGAATCGAATGGAAGCTTCAGAAACACAATATGATCGTTCTCTGTGTTGATCTCTAACCAAGAAGCTACTAGATTATAGGAGATAAATATTGAAAAATATCTTTCCATATAAATTGATACATTGAAAATTGAGGACAATCTCTCAGATGTACTATAAAGACCAAATAGAAAGCTGTATTTTAAACTTTGATTTCTTATTCTCTTGGAGTATTGTCCAATTCTATTGGAACATGTTTAAGAACCAAGAGAGAGAGAGAATTGAGTAAAATGCAACAAGATTTATATACCTTTTGATTGACCCTCAACCCTTCTCTAGACATTGAATTCTATGATGTCTAGAGGGATTTAGGTGGTCTCTATCTTTCCAAACAGTTAACTCTACAATGTACCCTCTAAATGCTACAGCTTATTTCTTTTTTCCATATGTACACAGGCATATGCTAAACGCTGTGGGAACTTCAGTAAAGAATAAAATGTCAGGCTTCCCATAATTTAGAAAGTGCCCGCTTCACATGCAGAAAGCATTAAAGGACCCCATATAGCAGCGCTGCAGATTAATCTCTCTGTGGAGGAGTTGAAGCAGGTGATCCTCATAGTCCCTTCCAGTTTTCATATTCTATGATTCTAAGTGTTAATGATGTGACTGTGCATTAAGTGCTTTGAGCTCTGGAGTAACACACTATATAAATTCAAGGACCATTACGTGCATAATCACAGCTGCTAAGCAGGGACGAATTCCCTATTTACAGGAGATTCTCAAGAAATCCCAAGGGAAATGCTGCTTGAGATCAAAATACTATTACTGATTTCTTTTCTTAAATAAAACAAAGAAAGGAAAGATCCTTTTGTTCCACGAACCCTTCCTCAACAAGTTTTTGCAGGCAAACCATTAATTTGTCTTTAGGAAAGTTTCCCCCAAAGCGTCTCCCTCGATTCAAATAAAACTTTCAGTGCAGGGCTGTGTCGGTTGCCAGAAGTGTGTCTGGGTTAATTGAACACCTGCATTTTATTTCAAGTAAATTGCACGGCGCCCCCCTATTTGTGCTCCTCACAAAGAACGAGCCCACCTGTCTGGAGGCTCTTTGGGCAACGAAGGGCTTCAGGAAAGAATTAGTCATCCTCCTTTCTTCCCCCTGACTTCTTTGACCTTGAGACTTCTAATGGCATCTCAGACAAAATGAACATAATCTAATGGACAGCGGGGAAGAGGGAACGGCTGGGTACATCTGTCGTATTACTGGGCTGTCTGAACAGTCAATGAAGCAGGGCCAAACCATAAGAGGCCTGTTCAGTTTAGCTCCAGGGTCTGCAGAGAAGGAGCACAATCATTTATCTTTATTTACTGAACTCTGCTTTCTGTTTAAGAAAAAAAAAATTGACAGGTTGACAAAAACCCGCGTTGGCGCTGCCCGCTGCCCAGAGATAAATGCTATTTGTGCTCCGGAGAGTCAAGGACAGCTCACAATGCCCTTTAGCTGGTTTCACTAGGTGCCTGTTATATGGAACAAAAGTGCCAGGGCCCTTGTATCCCGTTTTCCTAACAGCACCTCCACCATATCTTCCCATAGTTGTATTCGATAGAGGGATGCACAAGGAAGAACTCCTGCAAGAACGAGAGGCATGATTACCCAAGGAAGCGATTCAAATATGGGAAATTTGAGCAAGAGAACCAGGAGACGAAGGTGACTAAGAAATGTTTAATGTCCCAGAGGTTTCTTTATAATGAGACTCTGAGACATATTTTCATTGCATCCATAATAAATACATTTCAACTTCTATCACTAAGAAGGAGACACATATAATGCCTGCTTTAGCTATAGAGAAAACTTTTTCTCTGGGTGGTCAGGCAGGCCTTTAGAAACAGGGTTTTCGAATCCTTTCTGTCCCTGTATACTACTTGCTGAGTGATTCTGGCTCCATCACTGACTTTTTTTGTTTGTTTGTTTTTGGGTCACACCCGGCAGTGCTCAGGGGTTACTCCTGGCTCCATGCTCAGAAATTGCTCCTGGCAGGCACGGGGGACCATATGGGGCACCGGGATTCCAACCGATGACCTTTAGCATGACAGGCAAACACCTTACCTCCATGCTATCTCCCGGGCCCCCATCACTGACTTTTTAATGTCACACTCCAGTTTAGTATACTTTTGTTAAAATGGGGTTACCAAAGTAGGATTATAAACAACAGTCAACTGAGACTAAAAAAAAATACCTGAGAACTAATTTAACATTTTCTTACCTCTTTCTCTCATCTATTTATTTTCTACTTTTGTAGATGTTATAATATCATGTATAATATGAAAGTATGTGTATTTACATATAATAAGAGGTATATACATTAAACTCTTCATGTTGGGAAGTGTAATTAAACAAATATAAATATGTAAATGTTTAAGAAATGTACTATGTCTGTCCATTGTGGCTAATCCCCTAGCTCATTGCCCAGGCTTAAGATCTTCTACTATACATAAAAATGTTTAGAAAGAATATGGAAAACAGTTACTTCTTTTTTCTTCTATTTCTGCAAATAAGTAATGCTATATATTTCAATGGACATTATATTGTTTTTCTATACAAAGTTATTAATGTATATATTACTATCACTGAATCATACATTTATAAGAGTGCCACACCTGAGAGTGCTTGGGGGATATCCTCAGCCCTATGTTTGGGGGTTATTTCTGGCAGTCTCAAGGAACCATGTGGTTCTGGTATTGGAACAGTCCTGTTGCATGCAAATTATTCTACTAAGCATTTTGAATTATCTCTCTAGCTCAACAGTCAATCATAAAAATACTTATCACTTGTATAATTTATTTGAGAATGACTAAATAATATTTTATAGAATGGGTCTTGAAATTCAAAGTGGGGGAAAATACTGAATCTTTGCAGCTGTGGTTTCTT
>PVKC010034706.1:0-13655 GCA_004027635.1 Crocidura indochinensis
AGAAAGAAGAAACATAGAGATTAAGAAGAAGCAAAACAGAAAGAGAGAGAGATAAAGGGAGAAGAAGAGAGAGTGTGCAGAGACAGGGACAGAAGTCAGAAGATTAAGAGATAGATCAAACCAGGGAGAATTAGGCTCTTTTGGCCAAACCTTTGTCCCCCCAAACCTCTGTGTGTGAGTCCTTTCTGGCGGAAGGTTTCTGCTAGGGCTTCCCTCACAGCTCATGGCTGGATACGTCAGCCGTGGGTTTAGAAATTTTGTTTCCCAAAGAGGTTTTAGATACTTTGCTGTCGCGCAACAAAGTCTAAGTTTAATTTTTTGTAAGTAGCTAGCCGGTTGTGCCAGCACCAATTGTTGAAGAGGCTTTCTTTGCTCCATTTAGGATTTCTTGCTCTTTATCAAAAATTAGGTGATAGTTTGTCTGAAGAACATTCAAGTCTACTCCACTGATCTAAGGTTCTGTCTTTATTCCAAAACCATGTTGTTTTGATAACTATTGCTTTGTAATACTCTTTAAAGTAGGGGAATGTAATGCCTTCCATTTTCTTTTTCCCAATAATTTCTTTAGTAATTCGAATGTGTTTATTGTTCCAAATGAAGTACAACAGTATTTGATCTACTTCCTTGAAGAATATTATGGGTATCTTTAGAGGGATTGCATTATATCCTACAATGCTTTGGGGAGTATTGCCATTATAATGATGATAATTCTGCCAATCCATAAACAGGGTATGTGTTTCCATTTTTGTGTGTCCTCTCTTATTTCTTGGAGCAGGGATTTAAAGTTTTCTTTGTATACATCCTTCACGTCTTTGGTCAAGTTGACTCCAAGATATTTGAGTTTGTGTAGTAGTAATGTTAATGGGGTTGTGTTCTTAATGTCCATTTCTTCCCAATTATAATTGGTGTATTCCCAAATAATAATTGATTTTGTGTGTTGATTTTGTAGCCTGGCACATTTCTATATGAGTCTATTGTTTTTAGAAGGTTTTTGGTAGAGTCTTTAGGGTTTTCTAAATAGAGTATCATGTCATCTGCAAACAGTGAGAGCTTGACTTCTGCGTCTTCTATCTTGATTCCCTTGATGTCTTTTTCTTGCCTAGTCACTATAGCAAGTACTTAAAGTGATATGTTGAATAGGAGTTGTGAGTGAGGACAGCTTTGCTTTGTGCCAGAATTTAAAGTGAAGACTTTCAGTTTTTCTCCATAGGGAATAATATTTGCCATTGGCTTGTGGTAGATGGCCTTAACTATATTGAAAAATGTTCCTTTCATTCCAATCTTGCTGAGAGTTTTTATCAAGAATGTGTGTTGGACCTTATCAAATGCTTTCTCTGCGTCTATTGATATGATCATGTGATTTTTATTTTTCCTGTGATTGCTGTTGTGTATTATGTTGACAGATTTACAGATGTTAAACCATCCTTGCATTCCTGGGAAAAAACCTACTTGATCTTAATGAATATCTTCTTAATGAGCCATTGAATCCTATTTGCCAGGATTTTGTTGCGGATCTTTGCATCTGTGTTCATAAGGTATATTGGTCGGTAATTATCTTTTTGATAGCATTTCTGTCTGGTTTAGGTATCAAGGTGATGTTGGCTTCATAAAAGCTATTTGGAAGTGTTCCTGTTTTTTTTTTATTTCATGAAAGAGTCTTGCTAGGATAGGTAGTAGTTCTTCTTGAAATGTTTGAAAGAATTCATTAGTGAATTCATCTGGGCCTGGGCTTTTTGGGGGGAGCAGACATTTGATTACCATTTTAATTTCCTCAATAGTGATTCAACTGTGGAAGGTTATAGGAATCTAAGAATTTATCCATTTCTTACAGGTTGTTATTTTTAGTGGCATAGAGTTTCTCAAGGTAGATTCTGGTTACCCTTTGAATCTCTTCAATATAGGTAGTTATCTTCACTTTTTCATTTCTTTTCTTTTTTTCTTTTCTTTTTTTTACTTTCCTAGAGTCCAGGGAGAAATAGCACCCCCAAGCTAGAGAGAATGCCATCCAGCATGGGGTATCCCCTAACCCCAGTACCTGGGTAGAGCTGGCCCCCAGGATCAAGGCATCGGAAGTCAGCTATCTGCCTGGACCCTCCCTTTGCTCCTCCTCACTAGTGTAGAGAGGGGGGAGAAGCCTAGAGACCCCTAATGGAGTCCACCTGAACCCACAGCAGGCCAGGCCAAGAGTCCGCAGGGAAAGAGGGGAACAGCTGGAGGCCTGCCAGGCCTTCCAGCACCCCCAAGCTAGAGAGAATGCCATCTGACATGGGTGTCCCTTAACCCCAGTACCTGGGTAGAACTGGCCTCCAAGATCAAGGCATGGGAAGCCAGCTATCTGCCCAGCTCCTCCCTTTCCTCCTCCCTAGTGTAGAGAGGGGGGAGAAGCCTAGAGACCCCTAATGGAGTCCACCTGAACCCACAGCAGGCCAGCCGAGTTGGCACTCAGGCCAGTCCTAGAGTCCGCGGGGAAATAGGGGAATGGCTGGAGGTCTGGCTGGAGGTCTGGCAGGCCTCCAGCACGCCCCAAGATAGGGAGAATGCCATCCGACATGGGTGTCCCCTAACCCCAGTACCTGGGTAGAGCTGGCCTCCAGGATCCCCTTTTTCATTTCTAGTACGAGTTATCAAGTTTCTCTCTGTCAGTTTTGCCAATGGTCTCTCAGTCTTGTTAATTTTTTCAAAGAACAAGCTTCTGCTTTCGTTGATCTTTCAGATTGTTTTTTGGGTTTCCACTTCATTGATCTGCTCTCAGCTTTGATATTCCCTCTGTCTCCCTATTTCTGGTTACTATTCTTGAGCAATTTCTAATTCTATGAGATGCACCATGAAGCTATTCAGGTATGCCCCTTCTTCCTTCTTTATGTGTGCTTGCAAAGCTATAAATATTTGTGAGATGCTTCGGGTTTGCCCCGAAGGGCAAGCCTTTTAGCTGACCAGCAGCTATGAAAGGCTGTGAACCAACAAAGCAGTCACAACAACGGTGTGGGTGTTACAGCTCTTCTGTGAGAAACTTGTGGAGGCAAAGGGGTTAGCAATGACTCCTGACACGAGGATGGTCAAGAGTGTTTATTGTAAGAAGCTTGGGGTATATAAACCTTTTTTAGGGGGCGTATAGAAGGCACATAGGATTGAAATTACAACCAATGACACACATACAAGACATCTTAAAACAACCAATAAGAACAGGCACAATTTACTTAACCACAGGACACATTTGTCACGTCCGGAAAAAAAAGATGGTATGTATGATAAAAGGAAGAGCCAGGATTTGGGGCACCAAGGTATGTTAACTGTAACTTTAAGTTCTTTTGAACTGTCATAGAAGATTAACCCCAGAGACAACATTTAAAAGGTTAATGATAAAACTAAGCTATTGTTTCTCTCATAGCCATGAGCTAGCTGACGAGAACAAGAGCTGGAACAAAGCAGGCTTGGGTCCTGGTTAATCCAGGCCTCTAAGTATAAGCTAAATTTACTTTGCAGAGTTTCCCGTTGGCTGAAGCATAGGCAAATGTCGGTTATTTCTTCTGTCAGCTGCAAGCAGATGGTTCAGTCAAAGTCCAGTTATGTGGGGGAACAGCTTCGGCTCCCCACAAATATTTCCTCTCAGTGCCGCTTTTGCTGTGTCCCATATGTTCTGATAATTTGTGTCTTTATTGTCATTTTTTCCAGGAGTGTTTTGGTTTCCTCTTTGATTTCATCTCAAACCCACTGATTGTTCATTAGGCTGTTTAATTTCCCTTTGTAGTTCACATCTAATTTCAGAGACTTGTGGTCAGCAAAGGTAACCTGCAAAATTTCTATCCTCTTGATATTATGGAGGTATGTTTTATGTCCCAGCATTACTCTATCCTGGAGAATGTCCCATGTACACTGGAGAAGAATGTGTATCCAGGTTTCTGGAGGTGGAGTGTCATATATATATATACATATATATATATGTATATATATATACTAGGACTCTTCCTTCAATTCTTTTTTCAGCTCTAGTATATTTTCATTTGTTTTCAGTCTGGTTGACCTATCAAGTGTTGACAAAGCTGTGGTGAGATCTCCCACAATTATTGTTTTGTTCTTGATATTCTTTTTCAGATTTGTCAACAACTGTATTAAATATTTTGCTGGTCCCTCTTGGTGCATAAATGTTTAGGAGAGTGACTTATTCCTGCTGTACATATCCCTTGATTAGTACAAAATGTCCATCTATGTCCCTTACAATATTTCTGAGTATAAAGTTTGTGTCATCTGATATTAGTATGTCCACTCCAGCTTTTTTAAGGGTGTTGTTTGCTAGGATGATTTTTCTCCAACCTTTTATTTTGAGTCTATGTTTATTCTGACTATTTAGGTGTGTTTCTTGTAGGCAGCAGAAGGTTGGGTTCAGTTTTTTGACCATTTCGCCTCTCTGTGTCTCTTAACAGGTGCATTTAGTCCACTGAAATTGATAGAGATAATTTTCATGGGATTTAGTGCCATCTTGTGTACAAGTTTGATGTGTTTGTTGATCAGTCTTGTATTAAAGTAGATCTTTCACTTTTTCTTTTAAGGCTGATTTTGAGTCTGTAAAGTTTCTGATCTGTTGTTTATCTGTGAAGCCATGAATTCTTCCTTCAAACTTGAAAGTGAGTTTGGCTGGGTGCTGTTTCTAGGCGAAGCTTTTATTTCATTTACTTTTGTCACTATGTCCCACCATTGCCTCCTGGCTTTTGAGTGTTTCTTGTGGCAGGTCTGCTGTATATCTCAAGGATGCTCCCTTCAATGTAATTTCCATTTTAGATCTTGCTGCTTTCAGTATTCTGTCTCTATCTGTGGAGTTTGTCATTGTGACTAGGATGTGTCTTGGGCTATTTTTACTGGGGTCTCTTTTAGTTGATACTACTCGGGCATGTAGGATTTGGTTGCATGTATTCTTTAGCTCTGGTAATTTCTCTTTAATGATGTTCTTGATTGTTGATTCTTCTTGGAGATTTTCTTTTTGGGTCACAGGGGCTCCAATGATTCTTGAGTTTTTTCTGTTGAGCTTATCACAGAATTCTATTTTCATCTGTTCACATTCTTTGAGTAATTTTTCCATTGTCTGATCATTTGATATAAGGCTTTTTTCCAATCTCTTCTGCTGTATGGAGTTGTTATGCATCGCTCTTCCAGTTCACTAATTCTTTCCTCAACTGCTGTTACCCTTCTGGAGAGTTTTTTCCATTTATTCTTTCCATTTGTCTACTGAGCTTTTTAAACTTGCTATTTGACCTATTATTTCAATTTGAATTTTTCTGATTTCTGTCTTCATATTTTCTTGGTTCTTATTAGTGTCCTGTTCAACTCAATCTATGCATTCTTTGAGTTCTATGAACATCCTCTATATTCTTCTCTAAACTCCATATCTGAGAGACAAACTAGGAGTTTGACCATTTTGGGTCATCAGAGTTGCCATCTTCATTCTCTATGCCTGGTGCTGGCCTGTGTTGTTTCTCCACTGTCACACATGTATTGTGGGCTTTTCTACGTGTTGTGGTGGTACTCATGGACTAAATGATGTGCACGGCTTTGTAGCAAAGCGGAGGGTCTGTGATCCTCTCTCCACCCTTTTTGGTGAGTCAACTCACCTCCAAGGAAGGGGGAGCCCTCCAGTGATGAAGCCACGCTAGATCAAGTCTTAGGCCCAAGCAGACAAAGCAAGCAGATAGGATATTCGAAAGTGGTCTCTGAGCTTCAAAGGCCCAGCACAGTTCAACTGGCTCCACCCTTTTTGGGGCAGTCAACTCACCTCCAAGGAACGAGGAGCCCTTCAGCAATGAAGCCATGCTAGATCAAGTCTTGGGCCCAAGCAGGCAGAGCAGACAGACAGGACAATCAAAAGAGGTCTCCTGAGCTTCAGAGGTCAGCACAGTTCCAACAACATTATTATTGCTATTTGTTTTAGAAACAGGGTTTCACTATGTTGCCAAGGCTGGAGTGCAGTGGCCATTCACAGGCACGATCCCACTACTGACCAGCACAGGAGCTTTGACCTGCTCCATTTCTGACATGGGCTGGTTCGCCCTTCCTTAGGTAAACTGGTGGTCCCCCATTCCTGGGAAGTCATCATATTGATGCCGAACTTAGTGCAGACACCCGATCAGCATAGTGCATTGCAGCCCAGAACTCCTGGACTCAAGCAATCCTCCAGCCTCAGCCTCCCGAGTAGCTGGGACTACAGACTTGTGCCACCACACCCAGCTCCAACATTATTTTTAATGGCAAAAACCTGAATGTATTTCCTCTAATGCCAGGCATAAGGCAAGGATGTCCTCTTTCTCCACTCTATTCAACATAGTATTAGAAGTCCTAGCAATCGCAATCAGACAAGAGAAGGAAATCAAAGGAATCCAAATTTTAAAATAAGGAAGTCAAACTATCTCTATTTGCAGAAAACATGATAATATACATTGAAGGCCCTAAAAAGTCTACAAAAGAAGTCTCTAGAAACAATAAGCCAATAAAAAAGTGGCTAACTACAAAGTCAATACAAAAAAGATAGTTGCAGATCTTTATACAAATAATGACTCAAGATAACAAACTCTGCTGGATTGTGTTCAGATCCATGTTGTATTTGTTGGGGCTGCTCTTTTGTGGCCAGGGGTTCAAGGAAGTTGGCACCAGGTCTGGAGTTTGTCAGTGGGTGCATTGGCTTTTCTCCAAGGCATGTATTCCATGCTCATTACCCAGGGCTTTGGAAATAGACTATATGTTCTCTTCATTTTTGTGTATGCACTGAGTTGTTTTTTATACTCGACTGGTTATTCAAAGAAATCCTTCACTTTCTATGTTCAGTTTTCCAAAGAATATCTACCAGTATTTAAAGCTCAAAACCCAGACACAAAACATTCAGAACTATTTTTTAAAAAGTGGCCAATTATTGAGGGAACATTCTGGATAAGAGGGAAATATATATATATACATATATATATATATATATTTAAAAATGAAATGTCTTTCATTTTTTAAAACCCATAGATAAGTGAGACCATTCCTCGTCTCTCTCTCTGACTTATTTCACTCATCGTAATAGATTTTATGTAAATCCATGTATAGTAAAATTTCATGAATTCATCTCTCCTAACAGCTGCATAATATTCCATTGTGTATATGTACCACTGTTTCTTTAGCCATTCATCTTTTGAAGGGCATCTTGGTTGTTTCCAGGGTCTTGTATGGTAGATAATGCTGCAATGAATATAGGTCTATGGAAGGGATTTTTATATTGTACTTTTTGTTCCAAGGGTATATTCCTAGGAGTTGTATAGCTGGATCATATGGGAGCTCAGTTTCGAGTTTTTGGAGGAATGTCCATATCGCTCTCCAGAAAGGTTGAACTAGTCAGCATTCCCACCAGCAGTGGATAAGGTTTCCTTTCTCACCACATACCCGCCAATACTGTTTGTTCTCATTCTTTGTGATGTGTGCCATTCTCTGTGGTGTGAGGGGGTACCTCATAGTTGTTTTGATTTTTATCTCCTGATGATTAGTGATGTGGAGCATTTTTATGTGCCTTTAGGTCATTTGCATTTCTTCTTTGTCAAAATGTCGGTCCATTTCTTCTCCTTGTTTTTTTATGGAATTAGATGCTTTTTTTCTTGTACAGTTCTGTCAGTGTCCTGAATATTTTGGATATTAGCCCCTTATATGATGGTTATTGGGTGAATAGTTTCTCCCAATCAGTGGGTGACTCTTGTATCTTGCACACTATTTCCTTCAAGGTGCAGAAGCTTCTCAGATTAATATATATTCCTATCTGTTAATCTCTGCTTTCACTTGCTTGGAGAGTGAACTTTCCTCCTTGAAGAAGCCTTTAATTTCAATGTCATGGAGTGTTTTACCTAGGTGTTGTTCTATATACCTATGGTATCAGGTCGGATATCGAGGTTTTTTTATCCATTTGGATTTTACCTTCGTACATGACGTTAGTGGGAGGTCTAAGTAACTTTTTTGCAAGTGGCTAGACAGTTGTGCCAACACTACTTGTTGAAGAGGATTTCTTTTATCCATTTAGGATTTCTTGCTCCTTTATCAAAGATAAGGTGATTGTATGTCTAAGGAACATTCTCTGAGTACTCAAGTCTATTCCACTGATCTCTGTCTTTATTTACAATACCATGCTGTTTTGATAACTATTGCTTTGTAATACAGTTTAAAGCTGGGGAAAGTAATTCCTCCCATATTCTTTTTCCCAATGATTGCATTGGCAATTCGAGGGTGTTTATTGTTCCAAATGAATTGCAAAAGTGCCTGATCCACTTCTTTAAAGAATGTCAGGATTATCCTTAGAGGCATTGCATTAAATCTCTACAATACTTTGGAGAGTATTGCCATTTTAATTATTTTAATTCTGCCAATCCATGAGCAGGGTATGTGTTTCCATTTCTGTATGTCCTCTCTTATTTCCTGGAGCAGAGTTTTATAGTTTTGTCTGTATAGGCCCTTCACATCTTTAGTCAAGTTGACTCCAAAATATTTGAGTTTGTGTGGCACTATTGTGAATGGGGTTGTTTTTTTAATGTCTATTTCTTCCCTATCATTATTGGCGTATAGAAAGGCCATTGATTTTTGTGTGTTAATTTTGTAGTCTGCTATCTTGTTATATGACTCTATTGCTTCTTGAAGCTTTTCGGTAGACTCTTTAGGGTTTTCTAAGCAGAGTATCATGTCATCTGCAAACAGTGAGAGCTTGACTTCCGTTCCTATCTGAATTCCCTTGATATCTTTTTCTTGCCTGACCACTATAGCAAGGACTTCCAATGCTATGCTGAATAGGAGTGGTGAGAGAGGTTAGCCTTGCCTTGTGTCAGAATTAAGAAGGAAGGCTTTTAGTTTTTCTTCATTGAGGTTAATATTTTCCATTGGCTTGTGGTAGATGGCCTTAACTATATTGAAAAATGTTCCTTTCATTCCAATCTTGCTGAGAGTTTTATCAAGAATGTGTGTTGGACCTTATCAAATGCTTACTCTGCGTCTATTGATATGATCATGTGATTTTTATTTTTCTTGTTGATGTTGTATATTATGTTGACAGATTTACAGATGTTAAACCATCCTGGCATTCCTGGGATAAAACCTACTTGATCATAATGAATGATCTTCTTGATGAGGCATTGAATCCTATTTGCCAGGATTTTGTTGCAGATCTTTGCATCTGTATTCATCAGGAATATTGGTCTGTAATTTTCTTCTTTGGTAGCATTTCTGTCTGGTTTAGATATCAAGGTGATGTTGGCTTCATAAAAGCTATTTGGAAGTGTTCCAGTTTTTTGATTACATGAAGAGTCTTGCTAGGATTAGTAGTAGTTCCTCTTGAAAGGTTTGAAAGAATTCATTAGTGAATCCATCTGGGCTTGGGATTTTTGTGAGGGAGCAGACATTTGATTACCGTTTTATTTTCATCAATAGTGATGGGGTTGTTTAGATATGCTAAATGATCTCTATTCAACTGTGGAAGGTTAAAGGAGTCCAAGAATTTATCCATTTCTTCCATGTTCTCATTTTTAGTGGCATACAGTTGCTCAATGTAGTTTCTGATTACCCTTTGAATCTCTGCAATATCAATAGTGATCATCCCTTTTTCATTTCAAATACAAGTTATCAATTTTCTCTCTCTCTTTGTTAGTTTTGCCAATGGTCTCTCAATCTTGTTTTTTTTTTTTTTTTTGAAGAACTGACTTCTGCTTTCGTTGATCTTTCAGATTGTTTTTTGAGTTTCCACTGCATTGATTTCTGCTCACATCTTTGTTATTTCCTTCTGTCTCCCTATTTTTGGGTCCTATTGTTGAGCACTTTCTAATTCTATGAGCTGCATTAAGCTATTCAGCTATGCCCTTTCTTCCTTCCTGATGTGTGCTTGCAAGCTATAAATTTTCCTCTCAAAACCGCTTTTGCTGTGTCCCATAGGTTCTGATAGTTTGTGTATTTATTATCATTTGTTTCCAGGAATGTTTTGATTTCCTCTTTGATTTCATCTCGGACCCACTCTTTATTCAATATGAGGCTGTTTAACTTCCAGGTGTTAAGGTTTTTCTTCTGTGTCCCTTTGGAATTAACATCTCATTTCAGAGCCTTGTGGTCAGTGAAGTAGCCTCTTTGATTTCATCTTGGACTCACTGATTGTTCATTAGGCTGTTTAATTTCCCTTTGTAGTTCACATCTAATTTCAGAGCATTGTGGTCAGCAAAGGTAGCCTGCAAAATCTCTATCCTCTTGATATTATGGAGGTATGTTTTATGTGCCAGCATGTAGTCTATCCTGGAGAATGTCCCATGTACATTGGAGAAAAGTGTGTATCCAAATTTTGGGGCGTGGAGTATCCTATATATATCTACCAGGACTCTTTCTTCCATTTCTCTTCTCAGGACTCATATATTCTTATTGGGTTTCAGTCTGGTTGACCTATCAATTTTTGACAAAGCCATGTTGAGGTCCCCACAATTATTGTGTTGTTATTGATGTAATTTTTCAGATTTGTCAACAATTATATTAAATATTTTGTTGGCCCCTCTTTCGGTGCATATGTTAGGAGAGTGACTTCTTCCTGCTGTACATATCCCTTGATTAATACAAAATGCCCATCTTTGCCCTTACAACTTTCCTGAATATAAATTTGCATTATCTGATATTAGTATGGCCACTCCAGCTTTTTGGGGTGTTGTTTGCTTAGACAATTTTCCTCCAGCCTTTTATTTTGCGTCTATGTTTGTTCTGACTATTCAAGAGCGTTGGATTGAGTTTTTTGATCCATTTATCCATTCTGTGTCTCTTAACTTGTGCATTTAGACCTTTGACTTTGAGAGAAAGAATTTTCATGGTATTTAGTGCCATCTTTATATCGAAGTTTGGTGTGTCAGTTGATCAGTCTTGTCAGTTTTTCTTTTAAGACTGGTTTTGAGTCTGTGAAGTTTCTGAGTTGTTGTTTGTCTGTGAAACCACATATTTTTTCCTTCAAACCTGAAAGTGAGTTTTGCTGGTTGCAATATTCTAGGCAAAACATTTATTTCATTGAGTTTTGTCACTATATCCCACCACTGCTCTCTGGCCTTGAGTGTTTCTGGTGACAGGTCTGCTGTAAATCTCAAGGATGTTCCCGTGAATGTAATTTCCCTTTTTGATACTACTTGGTCGTGGTGAATGACCTTCTTGATGAGGCATTAGATTCTGTTTGCCAGGCATTGGATCCTGTTTGTTGATGATCTTTGCATTGTGTTCATCAGGGATATTGGTCTGTAGTTTTCATTTTTGCAGCATCTCTGTCTGGTTTTGGTATCAAGGTGATGTTAGCTTAGTATAAACTGTTTTCGTGGTGTTCCTAATTCTTCAATTTCATGAAAGTGTCTGGAGAGGATTGATAGAAGTTCCTCTTGAAAGATTTGAAAGAATTCATTAGTGAATCCATCTGGGCCTGCCCTGTGCTTTTGTTTTGGGGAAGGCTTTTTAATGATCATTGTAATTTTCTCAGTAGTGATATGTCTGTTTAGATATGTAGGGTCATCCGGTTTAAATGTGGCAGATTATAAGACTCTAAGAATTTATTCATTTCCTTCAACTTTTCATGTTTCATGGCATAGAGTTCCTGAAAGTAGTCTCTGATTACCCTTTAAATCTGCAGTATCTGTGGTGATCTTCCCCTTTTCATTTCTAATCTGTTGTATTAGATTTTCTCTCTACATTTCTTTGTGAGTTTTGCTAATGGTTTATCAATCTTGTTTATTTTTTCACAGAACCAACTTTTCTTTCCGTTGATCTTTTTCTAATTGTTATATGGATTTCCATTTCATTGATTTCTGTTCTAAGCTTTATTATTTCCTTCTGCCTACCTATTATTATTTCTTTTGTTGGTCATTTTCTAGTTCTAAAAACTGTGTCATTAAACAATTTTATAGGACCCTTCTTTTCTGATATGTGCATGAAAGGCTATAAATTGTCTTCTGAGTACTGCTTTTGTTGTGTCCCATAGATTCTAACAATTTGTGTCTTCATTGTCATTTGTTTTCAGGAATGCTCTTTTTCAACCCTTCCTGCCCCCCCTATTTTCAGTAATGTTTTAATTTCCTTTTTGGTTTCATCACTGACCCACTTGTTATTCAATAGTGAACTGTTTCGTTTTCAGGTGTTAAGGTTTTCTTCTGTGTTTCTTTATAGTTCACAACTAATTTCATTGCCTTGTGGTCAGTGAAGGTAGTTTGTACAATTTCTATCTTCTTGAATTCATGGAGATATGTTTTATGGGCCAGCATGTGGTTTATCCTTGAGAATGATCCATGTGAATTGGAGCACAATGTGTATCCAGTTTTCTCGGAATGGAGTGACCTATATATTTGTTAGTCCACTTTCTTCCATTTCTCTTCTCAGAGTTAATATATTCTTGTTGGGTTTAAACCTGATTGACCTATCAAGGGGTGTCCAGGGAGTGCTGAGATCTCCCACTGTTATTGTGCTGGTATTAATATCTTCTTCCAGGTTTGTCAAGAGTTGTATTACATATTTGCAGGTTCATCATTCTTTAGGAGTGTGATTTCTGGTTGTACATATCCTTTGATTAGTGCAAAATGCCCTCTATGTCCCTTATAACTTGTCTGAGTCTAAAGTTGTTTCATCTTATAATAACATGGCCACTCCAGGTGTTTGAAGAGTGTTGTTTGCTTGAATGATTTCCCTCCAGCTTTGTCTATAATGTATTTGATTATTCAGATGTGTTTCTTGTAGGTAGAAAGTGTTGGATTAAACTTTCTGTTCCATTTTTCCACTATATCTCTTAACATGTACATTTAGCCCATTGACGTTGAAAGAGATAATTGTCATGAGATTTAGTGTCATCTTTGTGTAGGAGTTTGGTGCATCTGTTTGCCTTTCTTTCCTAAAGTAGACCTTTTAATTCTTCTCTTAGGTCTGGTTTTAGTCTTTAAAGTTTCTGAGCTGTTATTTATCAGTGAAGTCATGTATACTTCCTTCAAACCTGAAAGTGAGTCTGGCTGAGTGTAGTGAATCATGATTCATATAATTAAGTTTTGTCAGTATATCCCATCACTGCCTTCTGGTTTTGATGGTTTCTTTGACAGTTTTGCTGTAAATCTTAAGGATGCTCCTTTGAATGTAATTTTCTTTTTTTGATCTTACTCCTTTCAGTATTCTATCCCTATCTGTGGGATTCATCATCGTGACCAGGATGTATCTTGGGGTGCTTTTCTTTGGGTCTCTTTTAGCTGGTATTCTGGCATGCAGGATTTGGTTTCATGCAGTCTTTAGCTCTAGGAATTTCTCTATAATGATATTCTTGACTGTTGTTTATCCTGGGTATTTTCTTCCTGGGTTTTTTGGGGACTCCGATTATTATTGTTTTTTATTGAATTTATCCAACATTTTTATTTTCATCTGTTCACAATATTTGAGTATTTTTCCATTGTCTGATTATTTGCTTTAAGGTTCTTTTTTTGCATTTTTTTAATTTTATTTTGAGCAAAGTGGGTTACATATCTTTCGCAGCAATATCATAAGTACATATTAACATTGAATCAGGGGAATTCCCACCACCGAAGTTGTCCTCCCCTCACCCCTAATTTTTGCATGTAAGGAAGGCTCTTGTTGACAATAATATTTTAGGTACATGATAACAATATCCGGGGGATTCCCTTCAC
>PVKC010034707.1:0-13663 GCA_004027635.1 Crocidura indochinensis
ATGACCTTTTGCATGAAAGGCAAACGCCTTACCTCCATGCTATCTCCCGGGCCCCAATATATCTTTTTCTATCTTCCTAATTTACTGGATTCATCCTTCTATAGAAATTTCATCTTGTGTTTATACACATCTGTACCTTTGAGTTTTGTTTGTTGTAATCAATCATATTCATTTAATCACCTGGAATAATCTTGCCCTGCCTAGTATTTTTACCTTTGTGTAATTTCTATTCATGGTTAATTTGTCCATAAAAGCAGCAAGAATTGAGAAAAATCTATCATTCACACATCTCATATAGATGACTCCAGCATAAGTAGAGACCTGCAGTTTGGGAGTAAAGAAATTTTGGGACTCACATAAATAATTGCTGATTTGGGTGTTGATTTTATGGTTGACAGCAGAAAGTCTTCTGGGGTGGCTCATTAGAGGGGCAGGTGCAGGGACAGCTGTTCCAATTACTAGTAGGAAGCCTCATACATAGTTTCTGTTGAGCATAAGAGAAAAGCTTTCTTATTTACCTGATTACACAACAAGAATTTATAGAGTGTAATAAATTACTCCATTTCTCTGACTTGAACAAGTGGGAGTTGACTTGTCTCATATAAAATGAAACCAAGAAAGAGATGGTTGCTGGTACTGATTCATGAGTTCCATAATTTTGCTTATCTATCTCCTGAGAACTTTTATGATCTTATCTTCATTGTCCAAATGTGGTTAAAGAAATTCTAACCATCATACTCATAGTCCAGACAAGAGAAGGAGGAATAGCAACTCAAGCAACTGACTATTCATATAAGCTGGTTGTGTGCTTTTGGAAGACTTTGTTTGTTTGTTTGGGGCCACACTCCTGGCTATGCACTCAGAAATCTCTCCTGGCTTGGGGAGACCATATGGGATATGAGGGGATCGAACCGTGGTCTGTCCTAAGCTAGTGCCAGCAAGGCAGACACCTTACCACTCTGCGCCACCACTTCGGTTCCTGGTTGTGTGCTTTTGTCTTAATTGACCAGGACTATGCCTGTGAGCTCCAAGATGACTGCAAAGGAAGCCAGGAACCTTGCTATTTTGGTTGCACTAAGAGTTCTGTGAACTAGGAAAGGGGAGAAAGAATCTAGAGAGCAATAAAAACAGGACTGAAAGTGTTATTAATGTTTCTGTCAAGGATCCGCTTTCTTTTTTTCTTCATAGGAAGAATAAAAATAAATGTTATAATAAACATACTAGGGAAAAAATTTATTTGTTATTTGGGTCACACCTGGTACTTAGGGTTTATTCAAATTCTGAGTTCTGGAGTAACTTCTCCTAGTCCTAGGGGACTAAATGTGGCTCCAGGGATAGAATCAGACCTGCCTAGTGCTAAGCACATGATTTAACCCCTGTGCTATCTCTCTTACCAGATCCATCATATAAAATATACCATTTCTAAGTTTCACTTTACTGGGAAATATTTCTAGCGAAATTTAACAATATTATTTTTAGCCTTGAAGAAATTTTTTCACAGTATTTATTTAAAAAAAAACTTACAAATCTAGATAGGAACTCCTAGCAAAAAAGGTATCTGAAATTATAAAAATTTGATTCAATTTTTGTTTTGCCATCATGTATAATATCCACACCCAAACCATAGTGTTAGCTTCCCTCCACCACTGTCCCCAGCCACCATTCCATCCCTTTAGCAAATTCACTTCTATCACCTGTCTCTCAGCGCTTACTTTTAAAGATCATTAGCCATTTATTAGGCCTTTCTATGCTTCTTTTTATTTCACAGATACAATATATGTCTCTCTTGCTAGACTTACCAGTTTGCTCAGTATGATATCCTCTAGTCCCAGTCATGAAAATATTTTGTTTTTATAATGGCATAGCAATATGATTTACTTGCAATTACAGAAATATGGGTGTGACAGATTATAACGTTGCTATAATTTCTCTGAAAACACATTATATTAAGGTAAAGTGCATCTTGGGATCTGTTTAAGGTGGTGGGTATTTATAATTTATTGAAATTAGTTACCTCCAAATTTACAAATTAATTTTTAAGTTTCAAAAAAATTCAAACTACATCAGGAACTTAAACAGACTATAAATAGATCTTAAAGTCCTGAGGTGTGCAATATAAAATAGGCCATGTCTCAGGAGTTTCTTATGAGGATGACTGCTCTATGAACTTTTGGACTCTGATTCTGCAAAATTCAACCTCTTCAGAACTAGGTAAAATATGAAAGCTGAGAAAATATCTGTCTGAGCCTTTTCTCATTATATGATATTGTCAGAAATTGCAATGAACATATGTCATTTCATTTACTTACACTTTAAATAGTGCGTAAAAGGAATTATATGCCTGACATGGCTAAAATAGATGACTTGAAACATATATTTACACTATTTATATAACTCTTCTTTTAAATTAGCTATTACATTTTTTTTCAAAAATGTGATATTTATAACCTATTGATGAAGTCCTCTAGTTTTTTTTGTTTGCTTTTTGGGTTTTTGTGGGGTTTTGTTTGTTTGTTTGTTTGTTTTTCTATTTTTTCTTTTCTTTTCAAAAATAACCATATAACCTGAATCTGCCTCATAAATTGAGGGAAAAAGTGGATGATACCAAGACCAAACAGTCATATGAACACTGAATAGAAATTAAAAAATGGGGAGGAGGGAAAAAAAGAAATTAAAAAATGATGAGACTTAAACACCAAATCTAAAGCCAATGACAACAGAATAGATACCCAATCTACAACAGGCTAGACACAGAGGGAACCACTTATTTTAGCAGCCCCGGGGATGGGGTGGGGGTGGGAATGCTGGGAACAGGGCTGAAAGCAGGACAATACTGGTGGTGGGAATTCCCCTGATTCAATGTCACTATGTACCTAAAATATTACTGTGAAAAACTGTAATTCACTTTGGTCACAATAAAAATTATTGAAAAAAGTATTGATAGTAAAACATGATGTTCCTTTGCAGATGATCTGAAAAGTATAGGAAAAATAGAAAATTTTGTATTAGTTAATACATTTTAGGAGCTGTAGATATAATTCAATAGGTGAGCACATGCACTGAATGTACAAGATACAAATATGAGCTCTGGCATTGCATGGTTCCCAGAGCAAACTAGGAGTGAACCCCTGAGCACAGAGCCAGGATCCCCCTAAGCACCAGCACATGTGGTCCAAACATCAACAGTAACAACAGTTATATGTGTTTGTTTGTTTCATTCTTGATGATTAGCTGGTGTTTTTCCAAGACTGATTTATACACACATCTATAGTGATGCCTGGCATCATCCTAAATATGGGGAGAAAAATAAAGTCCAACATTGATGAATGTATTTGGTGAGAGCAGCAATTTTCAAGCCAATTTGAAAAAGAAAATCAAATTAGGGAGTACAACAAGGAGAAGCACAAGAAAAGGCATTTTCCCATTTATTTTAAAAGCAGACTTTTTCTCATTAATTTAAGGTATAGGTAAATTCATATTATAATCAAAGAAATACTAAGTGGCATAATAGGATAAAGGGATATAATAAAATTTTAAACTTGGACTTTCTTATATTAATATGTAGGGTTCTTCCACTAGAAATACCCAGATCATACAAGAACTACAAAGATTCCTTTAAGCCAGAGATATAGTACAGGAGGTAGGGGGCTTGCTTTGCATATGACCAGCCCTGGTTCAAGTCCCTAGTAAAAAATGTGTCCCTGAGTGTCACCTGGGGTCACTCCTAAAACCAAATCTGAAGATCTTTCCACCAGGAACCAGGACCGTGAGCTAAATAAATAAAAGATTGTTGCTGCCATGTGTGTGTGTGTGTGTGTGTGTGTGTGTGTGTTTGTGTTTGTAGCAAGATAGTTTTCATTTTAGAAAGATGTGAGGGAAGAGAAAGAGAAGTATATATATATATATATACTTGAATATATATATATATATATATATATATATATATGTTCAAGAGTTAACACTAGAGTGGAAATAGGCAAGAAAAGATAGAAGAAAAGGGTGATGGAGGCAGCAGATGTGGCTTCAGTAGGTGGGGGGTTTGACCCACCCTCTCCTCCTGAGCTGGCCAGCTTTCTGCTATGTGGGCCAAAATACCCATGTTCTTTTCTTTTCTTTTTTTTTTTTGGTTTTTGGGCCACGCCCGTTTGATGCTCAGGGGTTACTCCTGGCTAAGCGCTCAGAAATTGCCCCTGGTTTGAGGGGAACATATGGGACGCCGCGGATCGAACCGCGGTCCTTCCTTGGTTAGCGCTTGCAAGGGAGACACCTTACCTCTAGTGCCACCTCGCTGGCCCCAACCATGATCTTTTAATGCTTGTTTTACATCTTGTTAGAGAAAAGAGTGAGTCTATGGGACAGGCCTAGTTTTATTAGCTATTTATTTATTTTTGCCACAGCTGGAAGTACCTGGCTCTGTACTAAGGAATTACTCCTGGTGGTGTTCATGGTACCATATGGGATGTTGAAGATCAAACCTGGATCAGAGGTTGGCTGCATTCAAAGCAAATGCCCGAGTTGCTATACTATCACTCCAGCCCCCTTCCTGCTCCCTCTAAAACTCGAGCTTTGTGGTAATTTAGTAAGCATGTAAATGTTCTTTCTTGATAAGTGCTTGAAATGGAGAAGTAAACTTGAGAGACAAGGTGTTAACCTCCTAAAAACACAGTTAGAACTGTATTTTTTTATTTCAGGGAAGAATGAGAAAGAAGCTGAATATCTTTTAATATGTTTGTTGACCCTTTCTGATATTTTTTTGTGCTGAATCTTCAAATATTGTGTCTCTGTTCCCCTCACCTTTTGTGGGTGAGGTAGGGGCATTATTTGTCATTTGTAAAAATTCTTTTATTTCTTTGTTTGTTTGTTTTGGGGCCACACCCGGTGATGCGCAGGGGTTACTCTTGGCTATGTGCTCAGAAATCACGACTGGCTTGGGGGACCATATGGGATGCTGAGGATCGAACTCAGATTCGTCCTTGGCAGCCGCATGCAAGGCAAATGCTCTACTGCTGTGCTATCACTCCAGCTCCCATAAAATCGGGAACCTGATTTAATTCCCAGAATCACATTGCATTTCTAGAAGACTTTGTCCATTTAAGTTGTCAAATCTGTTGGCATGAGCATATCTTAATGTTTTCTTATTATCCTTTTTGTAGTTGTAAGATCTATAGAATCTCTATTTCTATTATTGATAATATTTTCTTAATAAGTTTAGCTAGATACTTAGAATGGCATTAATCTAGAGGAAAACTCTTTTGATTGACCTTTAGTACCCCTATGGTAGCTTCTAGTTCTTTCTCTTCATTTGCTCTCCTATTTCCATGTAATTGTTTTGAATTTATGTGATATTGAATTGTAATAGTTTAGAATTTATTTAAAATGTAAAATGTAAAAATCTTATGCATAGAAAGAAGTTCTTATCTAATAAAGATAAAGAACTCATAAATTTTATATTATAGGGGCACCTTTCATGATGAATATTTATCATAGTGACTCGACATAGGCCTCAGCTGATTGAACAACAACCATCAACCCAAACCTTAGATCCCATCCTTGGAACCAGCATGGTTTTCTGCACCAGCACTGGAAATCAAACTTCCACTTGGTGGAGGTCCTAATGCCACTCTGGGATTGACTTGCTCCAGATGGGTTCATATGACACCTAACCACTTGGAAACAGTAGCAATTTGCTTTCAGGACAGGTCCCCTAATTGGCCACCTAACAATGAGATGAAATCAGAAGACACTCCATGACACCCTGGCTTCAACATAGGATCTGTGCAAAATTAAATATCTCTAATAACCAAAGCCTGACTGCAACAACCATTGAGTAGAACTTTTCTTGGGACAATGAAGAGAATTTAGGTTTGAACAATTAGTATGCCTAGAGCTAGTACTTGGTCTTATGACAGGATGTTTCATGAATAGATACCCCCAGTGGTATTTTTTAGGCCAATGGTATTTCCTTTCTAACTTCCCTAACATTTGTTGCATCTATGCAAAACAAAACAAAATTATTTTGGCAGGCACAAAATAATTTGCTATATATATAAATAATCTATTAAAGATCAATTTGTTCTATGGATTTGGGCAATTCCATTATGTTTGTTTTCATTACTCTCAGTAGGGCATTAGAAGAACATTGAGAATAAGGTTGTTTGTTAATGGGGTGAGGAGATAGGTCAATGGGTGGGGAGGTATGCAATGAAACTGGGCATGCCAATGTCCAGTCTTTAGTATTGAAATGCCTTCATTTTAATAGGTCCTGCTCTCTTTCCCCCATTGCCTGGCACTTTAGTTTCCTTGGACTTCTCTAGAACCCCATAGTTCAATGGTTAACCTGGCAGGTCTGGGGATCCTGCTGCCATTGATGTAGTTCTGGCTGTTCAATAATACAAAGATCACTCTTAGTTAAAGAAATGGAAAGATCAGTAATTACCACTATTATAATTATGATACTATTATTATAATTGCTACTTGCGGGGCCCGGGAGATAGCATGGAGGTAAGGCGTTTGCCTTTCATGCAAAAGGTCATCGGTTCGAATCACGGTGCCCCATATGGTCCCCCATGCCTGCCAGGAGCAGTTTCTGAGCATGGAGCCAGGAATAACCCCTGAGCACTGCCGGGTGTGACCCAAAAACCACAAAAAAAAATAATAATTGCTACTTGCATTCCAGAGGGAATCCTGGAAAACTGGACATAATGATAATTCAGGTTCAGCATCTACAGAGAACTGTTGAAATGTTCTTATACAAATGAACTTATTCAAAACTCTCAACAACCTTTGCTACAGCTGTGATCATCCTTGCTCAATGAGAAGGGACCAAAGGCCAGATTAATAACTTGCTCAAGAGCGTATAACTGGCACTTGGGATTTGGAACATGAACACAAGCTGACCCAAGAACCAGTGCTTTCTTCTATCTCATCATGACTGCATTTTCTATGAGTTTCAAAGCAATAAACATTTATTGAACTCTTGTCATTGACAGGCACAAGGTGAAATAAAGAAAAAAAAAGACCATGACCCCGTCTATATAATTTTTTCACTCATAAATTTTAGCCAAATTTCTCTACCTTATTCTGGATAATACAGTCTCACTCAGTCTGATTCTATTGATGCCTTGGGAAATTATGACTATTAAAGATTCTTAGCTAATAATCTCCACTGCAAACCAGGAAGATAGTATTTTCCTCAATTGCTTTCTAGGAAATATTGTTTGTAATGTATAGACTTTTTCTTATTTAGATGCATGATTCTAATAATACTTTTCATACATATAATCTTAGAATAGGAAGGACTGGACTGGAGTGATAGGAGAGTGGATAGGGTGCTTGCCTTGTAGGTGACTGACCAGAGTTTGATCCACAGCATCCTATATTGCTACATCCCCTGTGTTAACAAATCAGACTCAGGAAGGCACAAAGTTTTAAAAGACCCTAATTGCTTATGGGAGGGTTTTTTTTAAAGCTATCTGCTAATACAGGAACTTTTTCAAAGTAGTCTGTTCTTGCAGAGAGGACATTTGAAAAAAGTAGCCTGTAACATAAGATGCTTTGAAAAAATAACCTGCATTAGGGCCCTAAAAAACCCTTTGTTGCTTGTCCATGAGGCATTCGGGAAATACAGGGATGTATCATAAATATCATGTGAGACATAATTTAGCTGACATTTTAAGAAGTATTATTTGAGACATAATTTAGTGACATTTTAAAAATTACTCAGACAAACAAACACACCCTATGAAGAACATCTGCTTAGACTCAAGTGTTTTTATTTAGTCTTACATAAATATTATTCATTCTCTAATCTAACCTACATCTTAGCCTATGTACAGATATAGTAAGGGTTAACATTTCCGGCCCCAGTTCAGTATGCTTAAAACCGAAACAATAGTGACTGACCTTGCTGGCTAGGCTCTCTAATAGCAAAATGTGGCTTCGAAAATAAAACTGCCCTTGTGCTTTTTTTGGGAAAAATTAATTTTGTCTGAATAGCTTTGTCTGAAAAGTTATGACTAGTCAAGAATTTGAGTATAAGTATTCTACTTTTGCTTTGAATAAACGGAACAGAACTTGAACCCATCTTGATTCCTTGGTCCCTGTTTCCCATTCACTGATCCTCAGGTACACACCTTTCAAGGGACCCCAGAAGATTCCTTTGTGTCCTGATCAGTCGGTCTGTGACACCATATGGTCTCCTGAGCACCAAAAGAAATAATTCCTCAGTGTAGAGCCAAGAATAACACCTAAGCACCACTGTTTGTAGACAAAACCAATAAACAAAATCAACTTGACCTACTTTCTATTTGTCCTAAATGTAAAATAGCTTTACCTTACAAGCTAACGTAATGCTCAATTTGAGGATGCAAAGCCCATCTGCATTAAGAAAAAAACAAAACAACAACAACAACAACAACAACAACCCACAAGGCCTTGCCACACCAGATCTTATTTTTTTCTCTTTTCTTTCTTGTGATTGTGATTTTAGTGATGATCTTTTTGTTGTTGATGCTGCTGCTGTGTTTTTTGTTTGTTTGTTTTGTTTTTGTTATGCTGTATTACTTGTGTGTAGGGAAGGTTAATAGGGACAGAAAGTTCCCCCAAAATAGTTTAAAGGTATTGGAACATGGAAGTTCCGGAATAATGCTTGGTAAAAAAGAATTAAGAAAATTTTGAGTTACAGGTTAATGGTATATTTTGCAATGATGTTATGTTGTTGAAAAGGGCTGGTATATTAATTTTCACTTTATTTACATTACTACTATGAAAATATGACCTGCCTTTGGATAGGCGGAAGCCACATAATTTATGCCTTTTGTCTTTATGTAAAAAAAAGGACAGAGATGTAGCTCCACCCCAGAATACAGGTAACTGAGACCCCGCCTAATTCTGGGCGGGGCCTTGGGAACCGGAGATGATCTGTAACTTTACCTATAGACCCTGCCCATTTCCTGGGAGGGGTCTGGGAAAGGTACTTAAGGGCTCTGACCCAGAGGAGAGAATCTCTTTTGTCTTTGGCTTTTGCGCTGTTGGATCTCTTCCAGTTTGAAGGTCAGAGGAAAGATGGCTGAGAGAAGTTAAGATGCAGGGCTAGCTGCTTAAAAGGTTATGATATAGGCCACACATGTAGTGGCTAGGATGAATAAAGCTATTACTTCCCGAAGCCTGCATGTGAGTGAGATTTCTACCCGCCGCTCTCATGAATCTCCAGATCTGATGGTTAATGAGGGTTGTGGAGCCACATGGTTCAGAGCCTAAAGACAGAGTCCTCCATCCACCTTCCAAGCCAAACATAAGGCCTTGTTTACTACAACTATGTACCTTACATACTACCATGAAAGACTTGTAATGCACTTTGATCACAATAAAAATTATTATAAAAAAGAGAAAAGAACAGATCATTGTTTTGTGATATAACCGCATACAGTGTAAAGCATGCTATAGGTAAATATGATCAGATTCTAGGATTAATTTTCTTTTATGATTGCATGGTATTCCATAACAAGGTACTCCCCTCAACTCCCAAAAGTAAATCCATTCTTATCTTGAAGCTGTCAAGTAGACATGAAAATATTGAGGTGATATGTTACAAAAAGCATTCAAACAGGGACAATGCACAAGACTGACTCCCAGTACATTACTTTTGTCTGTTATAAATTGAAGAGAGATTATTTTGACACTTGAGAAATGGAGCTGAAATCCAGGAAGAAAACAATTCTCTATTCTTTATGACTAACTCTATAGTTGGATGCTGACTTTTACAATGGTTCCAACTGACCCTGACACAATTTGGAAAACCTGAGACTGTCTCCTCCCTGCCCTCACATCTTATTGTCTTTCAGTACAACTTATCTGCTTTTCCCACTACTATAAATCTGATGAAAATGGCTTATTTCTTTGTGAGACTTAGGAAAATAATGTGAGTCTATACCAGTTTTGAGTGTCATTTTCAGAAGACTTGTGAATACCCTGAATTCTATGGGCACCTTCCTTAAGTCTCCAGTTCCAGGGCAATTGCATGGATTGTTGTTTCAACAAAGTACATTGCTCTGGCCAAAGGCCAAAGTGTATTGTATCATTATATCTGGATGCTTGTGATCTATAGAATAGATTTGCCTATAACTCATGTCTCCAAGCATTGAATCTCTTCTAGGTACTCCTTCCTCTATAACTAAATTCTTTTTCCTCTCACAGTAACTCACTCAACTAATATTTACTGAGAACTTGAAATTTATCAAATAATGTGCTAGATGTTGAGTTACATGAAATTGGAGCTCCTGGTCCCACTTTCTAATGGAGTCATCTACATTTTGGTCATCTGTTAAGTCACACCCCAACTTCTTTCTTTTTACCAAGCCCTTTGCCTTGTAAAAGTCCACCTGGATAGGTACTTTTGTCTCTCACTTGACCTTCCCCCTCTGGTTGAATTTGTACTGATAGAATAAAGAGAGGTTTGGGTTTTGTCTTGGCATGCATAGAGAGGTCACGAGGCAAGGAGTCAACAGACCCCATGATTCTCTCTGGCTTGGTTTATTAAGTCTTGATGGCTACCCTGAATCAGACCCATTTACCTGGGATTGGAAGGGTGATTTTACAACTGGTGCCCAAACAGGGACCCAGGGACCTGAGAAGATCACAGCAATGGAGAGTGACTTGATCCTCTGGTGGATTATCCCCATGATGCCCCCCCAAGCATGTGCCATACCTTTTACTGGAACATCCGTGTACATGGCTCCCCTTCTGAATGGCTTCATGTTGCTCTGGTCTATCTATCTACATTTCTCACTCCAGATTGTATGTGCCTGTCTTTGTAGAGTTTCTCTCACACTCTTGCCCCAAGAAGGGAATGGTGCCTTTCCAGTTGTGATGAGTTCTCCATCTAAAGGCTGATGCCCATTTCTTTTCTTCTACCAAAGTTTTTTTGTGCAAGGACCTCAGTCCCCAAATTTTCAGCAGATTATCGAGGTCACTGATGGGGTAGAAACCCAAAAGACAGTCCAATGGAGGGGGACCAACAGCACAAAGATGAGTGGGTCCCTCCACCCAGATTGCCCAGGTACCAAATGCCTTTCCATCCCAGATGGCCTCAGCAGCCTAACACAGAGGGTAGAGACAGAGAATCCAAGCCAAACTGAAGCCCACCTGAAAAGAAGCTGCTTTCAGAAATCTGTCACCTCCAAAAAACTATTAACTTTCCTCTAGGTTACTCCCTTAACCCTATTTGCATCAGTCACTATATTGTCGGATAAACTGTGTTCTGCCTGTATAGAACTTAATAACTATTCTTTTGTTCTATGCCTCACTACCAATAGATAATTATGTAGTAGTTTATATTAGTTTTCACAGTTCTGGAAAAATGCATAATCTTGTTAGATTTTTTTTAATGGTTTTCAGCTATCCTAGTGAATGTTTCCCAATTGCTATAATGTTTGATTGTTTATATTATTTAGCAACTTATTCTCAAATTATGTCTGCAAAAATGTTCTAATGTCTTTGTCCACTGAAGTCTATGTAAAAGGAACTTGGATACTATAGATTCCTTTTACAGTGCTCATTATAAGATTGTTTTAGCAAGCTTATTTTCAAACTGTATATATCTGTAAAAATGTGCTGATGATTTTGTTTAGCAAAGTTTATGGAAAAGGAACTTGGATGCTATAGACTTATATTACAGTACTTGGTGTAAGATTGTTTAAGAATTTTCAAATTAAGTATAACTGTAGAAAGGTTCTTAAGTTTATGTTCAGAAAAGTCTATGAAAATTTTGTGATATGTATAAGACAAGGATAAGGAAAAAGCTGATTGATTTGAGAATTATGTATGCACAATCTAATCTATGATGCTTTTTATAGCCAACTCTCCCCTCACCAGCAGTGATTTCTAGGAATTAGAAAATTTTCTCACCACCTTTCTTACTGCTAAAGAAATTTTTTCTTTTTATTTCCCCCAACTTTTTTTTTACTGTGCTTATGCAAATTAACAGCCACTCTAGGACTCTTCTCAATTTTTTTCTTTGAACAGACATGGTGAATTGTTAGTTCACACCTTGTTTTTAGCCAAAACAAAGGCATTCCCCCCAAATTCCTCTTTCTTTGCAGCAAGCCCTTTGATTTGTAAAAATCCACCAAGATAAGTACTTTTGTTTCTTACTTGACCTTCCCTCTCCTGGTTGAATTTGTACTGGTAGAATAAAGAGAGGTTTTGATTTTGGCTTAGTGTGCACAGAGAGACTATGAGGCCAGAAGCCAACTGGACACCATGATTCTTTCCTAACTGGTTTAGATTATTGATTCTTTGTGGCTACCCTGCATAAAACCAGTTTATATGGGCTTGGAAATATATAAAATTGTTTAAGCTTTTCTGATGTTTACTGAGAGATCAAAGCTAAAAGGAAAGATAATTACTTTTTCAGGTAAAATAGTTTTGAAGAATATGTATGTCATTACTAAAATACAAGTAAATGGAAAGTGAGTTGTCTATCATTTTTTTTGTCCCCAAATTCACAATACAGACCAGGCAAGGGTCTGGGTTTATCATTTTTAATATCAGAAGGGCAGAGCATATCTATGGTGGAGAGCCATGGTATAACTATCTGCCTAAACTATATAAGTATATAACTATATAACTGTATAACTATGTATCCAAACTGCAGAATCAATAACATTGAAATAAAGCAAGAGATCCAAACCATAACAACCAAAGTTAAAAAGGTGCCTCTCAAAGAGGCAGGCTGAAGTGAGAATCCAGTGAGGGATACAGGCGATGCTGGTGTAGGGACTGCCTTTGGAACGTAGTGTGCCTAAAACTCAACTAGAATAACTTTGTAAATCATGTTCATCACAGAGAATGGTCCTATACTGTGAAATTCAATTATATAGTCACATTCAGGGCTGTTGACAGTAAATTCAAGAGTTCAAGTTCAGAGCTTGCTGTAAAGAAGTAGTTTTCCCTCTATCATCCAGAAGAAGAAGGAGGAGGAGGAGGAGGAAGAAGAAGAGGAGGAAGAAGGAGGAGGAGGAGGAGGAGGAGGAAGAAGAAGAGGAGGAGGAAGAAGGAGGAGGAAGATAATAAAGCACTTCCCTGGAAAGACTTAGAATACTGTTTGCCTTAACGTTGAAACCCTTCATATTTTACTCCTGAAACTTGACAAATGAAGAAAACATAAGACAAAATTTGAATGGCAAACGATCTTCAAGAACTTTTACCTGTAGCACACAAATCCTGGAGCTCACCTTTCAAATGCCGCTTTTCTCAGGGAAGTCATCAGTGAATCTCGCAAAGACAGCATGCCTGCTGTTACTTGCTGGGGTTGTTTTATCACAGTGTCTCTATTCTTTGCTCCCCTCAAGAACAGGAGGCCTCTTGCAACAGGCACCTTAAAGACTCAGAACCCACCGGCTGCAAAAAGGGCTGAGAACTGGCAGTTCAGAGTCAAGCTGACAATGAAGGAAGTTCCATGTGTCACCAGGGCCTCAACCAGGCATCTCTGTCTCCTAAACTCAATGCTGAAGATTTCAAGGAGTTGGAGGAAAGGTTATAAACTGGTAGGAGTTCAGATGGCCTTAAGAGAGGCGAATTAATCAGGCTCTCTATTAGAGTTCCTGCTAATAGAAAAGAAGCTGGCAGCAGAATTAAAGTGCCATTTGTAATTCATTTGGATTGC